>JANHZU010004958.1:234558-245324 GCA_032468055.1 Acrochordus granulatus | reverse complement strand
TCCATGAATGCCAATGGACCTCAGCCCTGTTTGCTGAAAATCTGCTAATGTCCACATTTCTTTGGTTATATGGTGCCGTCCAAGTTAATAGATCTTGTGAATTCCCCTACTGAATTGAATGCATGGATGTTTGGAATTTAATGCTTAGAGGCTTTTTTCACCAAAAAAATTTCATGGTTCTTCTTAATTACTGAAAAACAGGGAGGTTGCTTTTTAATTTTTCCCTGGAGAAGCTTTTTTTTTAAGCAATGGGGTGCCTGCATTCTTCAGACATTGCACAACTACAACTCCCAGCATTTTGTCCTTGGTCTTCTTATCTGAAGATGGTAGGAGTGGAAGTTCAGAAACTAACAATGTCAAAGCTTCCCCCATCCCCCATTTTATTTCTATTCATTCATTCATTTCTAAATGAAGGGAAATTCCGTGATGTGATGTCTTAATTGCAGATTCAGGACTTGCCCATATCATTAAGCAGATTATTTTGTGGCCTTCTATGCAAGGTATCAATGGTTGATAGCAAGTTGTTGAAAGAGAGAATTGTGTGTCACATGACCTTCATTTTAACCCTTAAATTGGCCTGTTGTCTTCAGAAAAAAATGAGGGATGTTATTTCATTGCCCATTTAAAGATAAACTCAATACATAAACATTCCACAGTATAACACAACATGCCTAAAGTATGGAAGCAAATTCAATGCAAACCTTAATTCCACGAAGAAGGGTCATCTCACCACCAGTATGCCTCTTAGCATGTAATTTCTTTAAGTTCATGCAAATTTTCACTAAGTAAATATTCCTTAAAAGTGAATAAAATTTTATTCCACTTTAACAAGAGAATATAAAAGTTAAAAAGGTCACCATAGTAATAGACTAATCTCAATTATCAGGGCAGCTGGTGAAATCTTCAACTCCCACCTAATCTCATTCAGTGCACACACAGCGCACCGTGTGATTTCCAACATGGCTAAATGAAATTATAAAGCAGTGTTAAATTTATTAATCATTTAATTAGCTAAATGTTCCTGCAACTACTTGTGAGATGAATAGCATGTCATTTTCTAATGTAATTTGCCTCTCAGCCAGGCTGGGTCAGAAGAAGTAACTATCTGCATATTAAATTATCTTTCTTCCCCTCCCCCTGATTTCTTTTAATTTTTTTTCTCTGGGAAGGTTGGGGTATGTTTGATAAAGTTGCTTAAGACATCATTAGTGAAAATGATACCAGGGCAGGAATGACCAATTAAATCTGTATTTTTTAAATTTCTGAAAAAATGCCCTGGATGATAAACAGCATTCATTAGTATGGTTCTCAGATTGGTTTTTACTCCTTAATATTTATTCTGTTGTAAAATAATTCCTGGACCAATCCTGATTTCTTGTTGATAATTTTTTCTGAGATTTTAGTTAAAAATCAGGATGTTGCTTATTCCTAGTCTTTGGCCACCAGTTTGTCCTTTCCCCAGTTTCAGAATTGATAATTTAAGTGATTTTAATTCTGTCATTATGTATAAGAGACAGCACTTTGATTTGCTGCAGGGATGTTTTTTTAATGTTTTTTTCTGCAATTATCGTTCCCTGCCAAATCATTGACAAATGTGATTCTACCAAACACATTGTAAATCTGTTGGGATCTACACAAAAAAAGACTGTCACAACAACATTTGTTAATGCACAAAGCTTCCAGTGTTGCTTCCAGTGTACCATTTATCAGAAAGTTTTTGGAATATTGCATTTAGATTGGCCTGAGGTTGGGAGAAAAAACCTGCATACACATTCAGATTAGTGTGTTATGTCAAAGTTTTTTTCTCCTGTATTCAAACCAAAGCAACATTTTATTTTTTTCAGCAGAAATTATTTCTACCTTCTTCTTTGGGTTCTTCTGTTGGGTAGTTGGTTTTGCTTTCAGATTTAGAAGAGTGTCTTCATTATTTCACAGGCTTCTCCTAATTGTAGGTTCCCCAAAATGGATCTATATCATGAATTGTACACAATGTATAGATATCAGTTTTTTCATCTTCAAAAAAGGATTAAATAAATAATACATACAAACATGGAGAAATTGATTAGATAAGGGGAAATGGCTTTTTAAAAGTTTGATTCACTGTATTCTAAGAAAAGAGTAAAGGTGTAAGACTTATTGCTTTGCTTCATAGAGATATGGTCAGCTCCCTGGAGGAACAAATATTTTGATTGCAGAAAGTCCCTAAAGCAATATTTTGATACTTACATAAATATAACATGCCACTACACACCACCAATATTCAATAACTATCATAGAATTCTAGAGTTGGAAGGGACCATAAAGATCATATAGTCCAATCCTCTGCAGTGTGTAGAAGACTACCCATAAGGGGAGGCTCTTCAGCCTCTTCTTCAAAGCCTCCAGAGTTGGAGAACCTACCATTTCCATGTGTAAATTGTCTCACTACATGATACACAATGCCTTACAATGTTTCCACAATGATACGTCACATCTGTTGTCTTTTTGAGATCATTACAGTCTTTTGAAAAGCCAAGATGTAGAATAGATCTACAAGCCTGGCAGAACATGATGCTCTTGTAAAAACTGTCCCTGCCCAGGGCTTGTAATTGTTTTGTAATTAATTTGTAATTGCTAAAGGTAAAGGTTTTTCCCGTTCAGTGGATGGTGCTCATCTCCATTTCATAGCCAAAGAGCCAGCATTGTCCAAACATGTTTCCATGTTCATATGCATGACTATACGTTGAGGTGCACGGAATGCTGTTACCTTCCCACCAATTTAGACAGTACCTATTTAATTGCATTGTTGTTAAGACACTGGACGGTGCTGGAAGGTCAGCAGCCTGAGTTTGAGACCCGTGCGCCACATAATGGGATGAGTTCCCGTTACTTGCCCCAGCTCCTGCCAACTGAGCAGTTCAAAAGCATACAAAATACAAATAGATAAATAGCTACCACCTCAATGAGAAGGTAACAGCGTTCCCGGCGCCTCAGCATATTTTACCTGCCCGTCACATGCTCTCCGATGAAGAAATAAGAGAGCAAATATCACCATCGAACAATATTGCCAGCCACATGACCATGGAAGCATCTTCAGACAACACTGGCTCACTTCGCTATGAGTCAGAGAGAAGCGCTACCCTCTAGTGTCAGCCATGACTGGCAGGGGAAACCTTTACTTTTTAAAGAACTGCTGAGAAAGGAATTTCAGAATGGTCCTCTGCAATGTTGGTTCTCAGCCTAGAGAGATAAATAACAACATTCAAGGAAAATATAAAAGCTTTTAGCCTGTGAAAAGCAATGCCAGGGGGGGGAAAGATCCCTCCAGGTCTAATGACAAAAAGAATTTTGACTGATAACAATGCACCAGTTGACCAGTGTGAATCCTGAAGCTAACATCAGCCAGGAAGTGGGGAGATTTATTCTGAACAAGCAAAACTGTGCTTTGAACAGGCAGCTTCAAGAAAAAAAAACTTAGAGCAGTGTTTCTCAAATATGGGAACTTTAAGATGCATGAACTTCAACTCCCAGAATTCCCCAGCCAGCATTCCCTGCATCTTAAAAGTTGCTAGTAGGAGAAACACTGCTTTATAGTAACAAAATGCAGAAGTTTCTTAAAGTATTCAAGGGAGTTGTCCTAATAATGTTGCACAGCTGTTTTGATAGTGGCTGTCTTAATATTTTGCCTAAGCCATGATTTGTATGGATGAATGGACCAAAACTGGCTGAGCTTATACAACCAATCCGAAGAGTTATTTCAGATTCTGTAGGGTATGTTTTTTCAACCAGCAGCTTCTAGAGGTGTGTTGAGACCAGAATTTCCAGCCAGTTTTTATCCCAACATATCTGGAAGATAAGAGGGTGGGAAGTCTTCTGCCTAGAAGAACATAAAGTCATGCACGTTTGTGCAACTGGAGTTTTAAGTATGTGTGAGAATTTACGGTGAGCTGCCTTTTTCATTGCAGATCTGCTGGTAGATGGAATTCCTATAGTCGGTTCTTGATGTCTATGGAGAACATCAAGAACCAACTATAGGAATATACAGTTCTCTTTTCTAGCCATTTATCAAAACTAACAACAGTAATAATTTCCTAAAATGGCTGCATTGCTAATCACTTTATGAAAAACAGTTATTCAGATATTTCAGAATGTAACTATATAATGTAATAAACCCAAAACATTGCATAAAGCATTATTTTCTCAACTCTGGCTTATTGGGAAAAAAGTCACTGTTGGCTAAGTGCATAAAGCCATAAACCATGATATTCATTGAACAAAGTACAGTCCAATGGCAGGCTAAACCAAAACCAGGCAGAATACACTATGCTTTAATAAGTGCTAGTACCCATAATGTGAAATATCCCCTCCTTTTCAGCCAGCATTCCTTCTACTTTCTTCAAAGTGGTTCAGGCATTATTGATTTCCTTTAGTCTATATCACCTTCCTCCAGCAACAGATACGACTTTGAAGGCAAGTATGCTATTTTGAGAGAACAAAACATCATAGGAAGGTTTCACTGCCATTTCACATTTCTTTCATGTTACTCCATCCCATGATGCAGCTCCCATTATGAGCTATAAATACTAGAGTACCAGATGTACATAGTTGTCTACAGTAATAAATGAGAGAATGCCTGGATTGTTTGCATTTAATAGAATAAAATGGATTCCAACAGGTCACTTTTCCAGAATTTTTACCTTGTAACTATGGCAGTTCATGTTTCCATTCAATCTGCTGTTTAGAAGGTGAAAAAACTGAAAAGCAAAAGAATAAAGAGTTGTATTATCCTCTGGATCTGGATTCTGCCATAACAGGGCAATGCCCAGTGGCTTGCCCTTTGTAATGTCCTATGTCTCACCTTCTTTCATTAGGGCTCCAATAATCTGGATCAAAAACTACTCTTTTTTGCTTTCAGTTTTTTTCAGTCCAGAATTGGTTCATTTATTTTTAACATGTGGCTTTAACATCTGGAAGAGGAAATGGGATGGTTCCTATAGTGATCTCTGATTAGATTTTCTAACAAAAAAAAATTGTTTCTTTACTGTGGAGATTTGAACAGTCCTTTACCTCTGTGCTTTCTCTGACAGGGAGGGAAGCAAGTGTGAACTGACTCACCAGCAAGGATATCCAGAACAAACATGCTCTATAAACCCTAAGAGAAGGGAAGATAGACATGGTAACGGTATCTTTTTTCAGAAAGAGATATCTGAACATTAATTTGCAAAATTTTGCTTATTTTTCTTTATCAGTCCAAACTTTATACTGATTACGGTTTTACCAGCGGGTAGTTTCTTTTACAACATTTCAGTCATCAACATTTGCTTTCTCCAAAGTTAGTCAAGCTTTCCCTCCAGTCTTTTTCTTCCAAGATGACATCAGCCTTGTTAAAACTATGGGGAAATCTCTTTTCTATTATTTTGGAAAGACTGGGCACTTTTACATCTTTAAGGTCAAAACTCTGTGGTCTACTCTCTTTAGACAGAATTTTCACATTCCTTTTTAAAAACCTTTTGCTCCCTACCCAAACCCCCTTCATTTTTCAACTGATCTAACTATCACACCTCCATGAACTGTTTCTGAAGCAAAATGTTTTACTTTTGTGCCTCCAAGGTTAGGAGTGAATTTCATACCCGTTACAGTACATTCCTTGATGTGTTTTCCTTGGACTGCATTATTTTAATGAGTGATGGATTTTATACATTGTTTTTATGTGCGTGGTTCACTGCTAGCAGTTCTGTACTTAAATTGGGTGTGATATAAATATTCTAAATAAATAAATAACATTCTCCAGCGTACCCTCTTGGTATCGCTCCAATATAATTCAGTACACTGTTTGTGCTGCAGGAATCCAACTGCAACATCAGTTTGTCTGGCAGAGCATCTCACCACGTGGAGAGATACAGGCATACAGCTAAAGTTACCCCTTCCTTTGCACATCATTTATAAGAACCAACCCAAAGATGGACAGATAAATTCTGCCATTAAATGGGTGGATGGATGAGATATATTCAAGTGTCACCCAAAACATACATATGTGGGCTTACAGTTAGGAATAGAATGATATGTAGAAAGATCATAAATTGCCATAAAGTTTCAGAACTTGATCAGCAAACAATATTTCTTGACACTTTCCCGTTGTTTGTTAACAGGGAATGCATAAGTAGCTGTCCATTTAAGCTATAAGTAAGTATGTACAGATGCCTTTCAGCTAACCTTGTCTCCAGTGAATGCATGTTGGTACCTTAACAGTGTTAGAAAACTTGCCATTTTCTTTTTGTGAAATGTTTTTCAACTTTTCCCATCAAAATACTCACTAGATCCAGCCCTGTCTTCTAAGCTTCCAAACCTAGACAGTTTTGCCAGGTGTTCTCAGAACTGAGATGTTGTTGTTGTTGTTATGAACTAAATTATCAATATTATTGTTTGTTGCTCTGTCAGCTAGCTGTTTAGATTGGGTTTGGCATTTTTGTCCACCTATCAAGTACTTCCCAAGACCTGGGATAGACAGATGCTGTTTTGATGTTGTTAAAGGAGTCGTCACTGGATGTAAGCTGTTCTGAGTAATGCTGCCTTTTGCAATTGACTGATAGTGAATTTGTCAATGCCCAATGGTGCTCCAGTTATTTTGGGATTGCACCCAAGGCCCCTATTACTATTTGTACCATCTTGCTTTCTTTTGCCACAGTTGTCGTATTTCTACTTGCAAGTCTTTGTATTTTGTGATTTTCTCCAGTTTTTTCTCTTCCATTCTGCTGTCTCTAGGTATTGCCACGTCCACTATCCAGACTTTTTTGTCTTTCTTACTGACAGTTGTTAAATAGGGAGTGTTATGTGGCGGGTGCCTGTCTGTTTGAATTCTGAAGTCCCAGAGCAATTTAGCATCTTCGTTTTCTATTACTTTCTTTATTTTATGATCCTACCAGTTCTTGCTTGCAAGCAAATGGTATTTCTTGAAGATCAATATTATTATAATTATCATCCTCATCATCACCACCACCACTTATACCACCACTTCTAATGCTCTTACTATCATTGTAATGGGTAAAAAGTTCTGGTTTGGCTAAATTGCAGATGATTACTTATAAATTGCAACTCTAGTAACACCGAAGTGAATTTTATCCTCAGACGCTTTTTTCTCATCACCCACCATTCTTCCCCAGATGTGACATGCTGTCCTTGTGGCTACATGCTTGACTTTGAGGTTCTCATTATTGTGGCTTTAAATGAAGGATGTTCATTCAAGCAAAGGGAGGGAGATATGTGTGCGTGCTGGAAGGGGTGGGCTGGTGGAAAAGAGGCAACTGGACCATTATCTGATCTTTCTATCAGTCCAAGTGACAGACTTTGAGGAGAGAGAGAGGGAAAAAAACTGGTGGAGACCTCAGGCTGACACAGAAGGTGACTCTCTTGATCTCACCTTGAAAGGCAAAAAAAAAAGTTCCCACTTTATTAAAATGAATTTCAAAAGAACTGCTCTGACAGCTGCATAATTAAATATTGGAGTGTCAGAGATAATTTATTCCACTCGCATTTGGTGGTCAGAGCCTGCTTGCAATAGGGTCAGCAAGCAGGACGATGGAGATGTAGCAATCTGGGCTCTCCTGAACCCCTGGAGCAAACTGAGGGGCTCACATTCTCCTTTTGTCTTCTTCCTTTCAATGCTTAGAAATATGCACACGTGTGCCCTCCGAATCCAAGCCTGGAGATGAGAGACTGCTCTTTAGCTGCTTGATAAAGTGCTGATGGACCCAAATGGCTTATTAAACAGGGCAGATGATAAAAGCCGTCACTGCCTTTGCTCTTTCCCTACTCAGGCCAATGATACGAAGCCATTCCTGGCAGAAATTCTCCCATTCCAGGGATACCAGCCGCCAAGAAGCATCTGCAGTCACCGCAGCTGCTCTTACAACCAGTATTTTTACAGCTTTGGCCCAAAGCTGGCCTAAAATATTGACTAATAATACTAGTAAGGATCACTGGAAAAATAGCAACCATTTGGAGGGCACTTTCTATTGTTTTTGCTTTGCATTTGGCTGGCTATCACCGCCGCTGACTTAATTACTGGGTGAGTAAGTTAAACTCAGCAGTTCTAAGTTCTTTATGCTCAGCAATAGAGGAGGAGGTTGCCTGTAGCAACTCAGGCCCCTCAGACATCGTTGGATGAAATCCCATCTGTTGTCCGCTACACAAAAGAGGGTTTTATTTTCTCTATTGATTGACATTTCACAACAGGGAGTCCAGATTTATATCTTATTTCCTGGGCAGTTTGGAAACATATGGACTGTCCGCTCCTGGAGAACCACAGTTTGTGGGGTTGCATTGCTATTTTAATGAGCATTTTTAAGTTCTTGCAGGGCCGGAGGGCCAACAATGAGGGTTGCCGGGAGCAGTAGTTCATTGGGCTTGGGAGGGAATAGGCTACCTAACGCAGTTTTAGAATAACAATACTTTGCAGCAGAGCTGGAAAATAACAGTCTCCTCGCCCTTTATTCCCATCCTAATTTGCCTAACTTAAGAGAGCAAGGGCTACAACAGTTATGGAATGAAGACATAAGTGGGTAATCCCTTTTTCCAGCATGGTGTCCTGGTTAGAGCTAATCACGGGCAAGGCCATTCAAGTTCAAATCCACTCTCAGCTCTAGAAACTCAATTTATGTCAGTCCCTTTCTTTCAATCCAATCTTCTTCAATCTAGCCTTCTTTACAAAATTGTAAATGTCATGTTACACTTTTACAGAACAGATAGGTGACTGAGCTAAGAACTACATAGCAGGCTACCAGATTTGAGTTACATCAGCAGTGGATAATATATTGCGTGTCTATAGGGTATAAGTCAAAAAGTCAAGATGGTCGCTGTTGTAGAAGAATCAAATCTTTACCTGTTTTTATGTTCATCAAAGACATAACACTCATAAAAACAAGTGAAGCTTTGATTGTATTCTGATGGCTGCCATCTTGACTTTACTGTACCCTGAGGACAGTCCTGGAAAGCAGTTATTAAATGGATATTATAGAAATTTATTCTAACGTATTTGAGGAAATAAAGAGAGGGAGAAATTAATCAAGTTGGAAAGGACTGTTTCTTACAGTTCCCTGCAGCACAGTGGGACTGCATGTGGCTATTAAGAGTAAGAATGTAAAATAAATTTACTGTGGATTCCTGGAGAGTGGATTTTCACGACCTACAAAACAGATTTCACCACTGCATGGGTGATAGCATTGACTGAGGCCTATTCCCATCTTCCTTTGGTCAAAAATCTATCACCCTAAAGTCTTTGGCTGGAGAAAGATGTGTCTGAAACAGAATTCATCTTTCTGAAAGCTGCACAGAGAACAAAAACATAGTCGTATGTATGTTTTTAAAAATATTTTACAGGGAGGAAATGTAAGCGTAAGAAGCAGCCGTTGAAAAAATCATAAAAAATAACACTATCCCAGGGAATTGTAAAACATCATGTTTCTCCTGGAATTTGCATTAAAAATGACATAACTTGGAAGGAATGGTGAAGAAAAGGCACATATATTAAGGAATAAAAATAGATGTGGCTGATTTTGCTGAGGGTTGGTTTTCTCCATACTAATGTGGCTACCAAATTGGACCAGACCTATATAGAGATTGTAAGAGATCCATGCTAAATTCAGTGGTGGCAAAAAAAAAAAATCAGGAGGAGTCTTCCCATCCTCTTGTGCCTTTAATAAATTTTGTTAGTCAGAAAGCATGTTATCATACTCCTTCAGACTTACATAGGTTTACATATGTCTACTTGGGGAAATCTATACTACCAAAAAAAAGTAAAAGTAAGGAGAGAAATTGTCCCAAAGAAAAAAAAATCTGCATTTCACAGCACATTTGGGAAGTGGGGATTCTGTTCCCAGAGTCACCTGCATAATACTGCAGATAGACTGAAAAGTCTGAATTTGAATTAGGAAATAAAGATCTACTTTCACTGCTACCCATTTCTCCTAGTGTCAGAATTAATTGGCTATCTGATTATGTGTTTGCACTGTAGTTTTTAAATTTAAATTTGTCATCAAACCCCACCTAGCCCTTCTTCATTCTTGAATCCTAAACATGACCCTCAAATATCTAGGAGAGTTTGTGTATACCAAATTTAATCTCTGGTTGAAATACCATTGGAAATCAGTCTCTTAAAAGTCCTCTAGTGTCACCCATTGAGAATGGAGATGTCAACAGATACTTAATAAAATTCTTTCTTGTAAGGTCTGTCAGCGGCTGAGCATTGGTTTCCAAACCTATTTTTTAATAAATCACATCCTAAACATTTGGCCTCTGCTCAATATTTTCAGATGTCTTCTTGATATTAAGATAACTATTACTTGAGATTAGGTGATGGGCTTTGATTTGGGGTACAAAAGGAAATAGGATATTGCATTTATACATTGCCTATAGCTCTTAAAAACAATCTGTACTTGCCTTATGGAAAAAATGGAAATTATATTCCTGGATTGGTGATTGTTTAAAACTAATTTCTTATGAGACTATCCTGATATATTGTGTTCTTATTGCTGTAAAGCAGTATTGCCAAAAGCACATTCTGCACAGCAGCAGTGTTCCTCAGGAATGCCAGGAGGACATGTTAACATTTTAAAGTCTAATAGAATTGAATAGATGTAGCTCAGGGTTGAGTCCTTCTTGATCCCATTCCACAGCCAGGTTGCTATGACACACACACACACACACAGCACCATGAAAACCTTTTTTGCGATTTTAGTCATTACTACTTTCCAAATAATTTTATGTGATGTCAAAATATGCTGATCTTCATT
>JANHZU010004958.1:224253-234458 GCA_032468055.1 Acrochordus granulatus | reverse complement strand
ATTCCAAGTGGTCACCTTTCCAGTTTCATCAAAGGAAAATGGCAATAAATTACCACTCTATAATACAAAATAAAATTAAAAGAGTTTGCAATATAGGATCACAGCAAAAAGAAGCATGAATATAGTGTACAACAGCATAATAATATAAACAATCATCCACTGTTAGGCCTTAAAAAATGCTCTCCGAGTTGAACAGTGAAAATTTCAACCTCAACACATTCAAAACAGGAAAGGCCCAGGAAGAAATCTCCCATTTATTTCATAGGTGAAAAGAAATCCTTCCTTTTCATTTTGTATAATTCTCACTGACAGCAGAAACTTTTACCGGAAGAAGATCATCGCGCTGGACTGCCAGGGAAGAGTACAATTCCTCATTTTCTCCTTTGTCCTTGCTTTCTTTACCTGGTTAGCTTGAAAAGAACCAGCAGGCAAGCCATGGGAATCCTGAATATCTTTTCAGAAGGAGGCTACTTAGGTTTAACTCAAGCAAATTACATCCCTCACTGAAGAAAGCAACTGGGTTATAACTCAGCCTAAGCACCATTCGCTCTTCTATTACCTTCATAACCAAGGTCATACTAATCAATTCAATTACCAGTCCTCTTGGACATTTTCATAATGTTTTCTGCTACTTGCTCTCCTGTGAAAATCTTTCACTCCAAGCAAATTAATGCTGTTTTTCTAACTATCTACATTTTAGGCAGATAGTGTTAATTTCCTTTTCTTTATTCACAGGCGCAGGCCACTTATGGAAGGCTGTTTAAGGGCAACAGTGCAAAACACTGTCTTTAAATGCCATCTTAAAGCCACAAGAGAGTTGCTGCATTTCATTGTTGGTGAGAAACCAAAGTCAGTTTGAAAAGAACAGAGAGTGGGATCTGGCTACTTTTGAAGAGTGAAGTCCTTGGCTTTCTGAGCTTGGTGATTTGCTTGCAAGTGTTTCATTACCCAACTAGGTATTATCTTCAGTGCAGTGAAGAGCTTATAGTTGAAGATGATTTCAAAGTCAAAATGTAAGGAGAAATGCAATAACTCTATCAACTGGATTCTTCCCTTTCAGTTCATGTTTGAAATCTTACAGGTATCATATCAGCAAAGCCATTATTACAAAGGAAAAGTTAGCATAGTCTCTTAAATTCCTACAAAACACACTGTCATTGTAAGGAAAGAGAGGAAAGGAGAACATATGACCAAGACTGTGCAATCTGGACCAATGACAGGCAATTTCAAAAGGCAACAAATCTTAGGAATGGTTATCAACTTGGGTGCAATTCTGGAGTCACTTGAGAAGTAGTGACTATAAACCTTCATTTCTCTTTGGGGACCAGATTTTTGACTGAGAGAACTTTATGATGGTAGTTTTACTAAGATTCCCGAGCAGACATAAATGAATAGATGCCATTTGCTCAATGTAATAAAATGGAAATGAAACATATATTAGAATGGGAGAAACTTCCTAAAATCTCTGAGATGGCTATTGATGGGTGTGCCAATATTAAAGTTTAGATAACAGAAGTGAAATTTTCACTTTTCTTATGAACAAATCATTTCGTATCCTTCTGATTTAGCTTTATTAGTATTTGCATGATGTTGGATGTTGCCCCCGGAGACCATTAGGGTTATAAGTACCATGAGGTCAATCAGTTCATCTTGTCAGACAGGATGTACTCAATTGTATGGAAACCTTTGAAGCTATATTTTTATGAGCCCTGTACTAGCACATTATCTCTTCTTTATATCTCTGCCAAACTAAATTGAGTTAAGACGATGCGCTCAGGTATCAACTGAGAAGATTTAAACCCAGGCCTTTAAATTTGTTTTTTCTCAGGAAAGAGATACCAAACTGTCTGCAAAAGCCTCCTAAGAGGTTTGATGCATGAGAAGAAAGAGGTGAGAAGGGAAGAATGAGGCAAGCAAGCATTTGAACAGCTCAAAATGTTCCCCTTGGTGCGGTGGGAGAGACCATAGTATAATAACCAATCATAATCCATTACAACATTCCCTAAACTGGTGTCTTCTGGCTCTGTTGGACATCCAAATCCCACTGGGATCCAACCCAGTTTAGGAAAGATGAGCATTTCTCCTTCATCTTTTTTTCCTGGCTCTTCTTCCTCAAGAGCTTTTTGTCATCCCTTCTGCCACTCTTGTCTGCATGCACCACTGTCTAAAATAAAATACAATGAACGGTACATAATAAAATCTTTTAATTGTCTTAGCATATGTTGCTCTTATTAGGTGAGAATAATTGCATTCAGGGGACCATCTAGAAAGTCCTCTGGAATGTAAAATGGAAATGGTGTCACAATGAGTGCGCAAGTCCTTTGGAACTGTGCCATTTTCCCCTTCACTGCCTCTTGTCCCCCTTTTGCTGTAAAGTTCACATTGAAGTGTGAGAAGAGACACTTGACAACTGACACATGCTGGATCTTATCAGCACTGAGAGCAGTCACGGGCCCTGACAAAAGAACGATTGTCATTTCTTCAGCATTTATTCTTCTTTTAGCCTCATTGCTTCCTTTCAGGGGATTTTTTTCCTGGAAAAAAGAAGGCACTCTGTACATATTCCTCTCCTTCCCCTTTCCTTCCCTTTTCCCCCTGCTTCAAAAGTGAAAGGTTTTTACTAATATAGAAGCATCTAATCCCATACCAGAGCAGCCTATACCCATTTCCTCTTTCTTTTTAGCATCCTTCTCTTTTGCAATCCAGCCTAATCTGACGTAAATGGGAGAAAGCTTTTCAGTGTCATTGCTCCTTTTTTAGACAGCCCCCTTGTCACTCCCCCAGCAACCAAATAATAGTTAATCACTCTTAAAGAGTGCATATGAAGGACACCTCCATTGTAATTTGGCAACCAAATTCGTAAGATTCTAGTACAGGCTATCTCACTTTCCTTAGATGGCAGTATTGTTTGCTTCAAAATGTGGTATTTCGCTCTGTGCTGCCTGTTGGGCCACTTAGCAGCCTATCAGGATTTCTTCCTTAAAATTCTCCATGATGGCACCATTGTTTCAAGCAGTTAGCATGTTGATAGTAATTACTGGGAAACGTGATCAGGGAAGAGAACTTCAAACTTCTAGCAGATGTGGCCTTCTATTCTTATCAACAGTAAAATCTGGATTTTTTTCCCTATAAAGCTGGGAGATCAAAACTCATCATCATGTTGAAAAGCAAGATTTAAGAATCATTTCTGAGATCCCTTATGTTAGACTTTACATTGATTTTTCTGAAGGGGTTGATACTTTTTCTCCTTAAAACTTGGACTTCCTATATTACCTACTTTTTCAGTTTTATTACCTGAAATGTGGCGGAAGGGAGCATTGAGTAATTAATGGTTCAAATTTCCCCCTCCTTTCTGTGGTTGCTTGCCTCTTTGTTGATTTAGAGATCATTTGCTTAAGCATGCACAAGGTGGAAAGTGTGCAAGGAAAGATTTTTATTAGTTGTACTGCCAAAGAGATCAATAGTAAATTAAATACAGTAAATCTGTCCCATTAACTGGTTTATTTATTCATCAGATAATTTTTTTAAAAGATTCCACCTGTAAGGAATTGATATGGACTTTACACTTGAGATGAATCTTGAAGACTTACAATTATCATTACTAGCTTTATGGCTGTGTTTTTTTGGCAGACCTTAGCAACTGAGCAGTTTGATATTCTGGTTTGGGATTTTTTAGAAATATGAAATAATGTCTGAAAACAAAAGGAAAAATTGATACTGAATTTATTTTTTTTAAAAAATAACAATTCTGCTATGGGTTTAAGACAATGGAGTTAGTTCTAGATTTCTGTTATGGGTTTAAGACTAAGGATTAGATCTAGATTTACTCATGCTTAGAGTAAAAAGGTAAAGGTTTCTCCTGCCAGCTGTGTCCAACTCTAGGGGGTGGTGCTCATCTCCTTTTCATAGCCAAAGAGCCAATTTTACCAAAGATGCTTCCGTGGTCATGTGGCTGGCAAGATTGTATGCCAAGGCTCATGGAACACTGTTATCTTTCCCACCAATTTAGGTGGTACCTATTTATTTACTTGCCAACTGCTCGGTTGGCAGAAGCTGGGACGAATAACAGGAGCTTACCCATTATGCAGAACCTGGGTCTCAAACTTGGGCTGCCAAACTTCTGGCTACCAGTGTCTTAACCAGTAGGCCACCATGCCCCTTTTTAATTTAATATAGTTTATTGAATTAATTTAATTTAGTATTTACTA
The DNA here is from genome assembly GCA_032468055.1 of Acrochordus granulatus. NCBI lineage: Eukaryota > Metazoa > Chordata > Lepidosauria > Squamata > Acrochordidae > Acrochordus > Acrochordus granulatus. Next base: position 230,250 of record JANHZU010004958.1, on the reverse strand, counting down.
AAGATCAATCCAATCTCATAGTTACATTCATTAATGATAGGACATTGCAATGAGATGGAGAAAGAAATTGAATAATCCTGTAGAACCCCAACTAAATTCTCACCTCAAATCAAGAGGTCTGCAGATATTTCATTCGGAATAAATTGCTTCTCTTATAACATTTAAGTCTCAAAAGATTCTGAACTCACCTTCACCTGGAAAAGGAGATTCCAATTTGTCCTTGTCATAATCTATCTTTCCTGTAGAAGTATACTAAGAAAGAAGTATTCTTTCTTGCTGTTTTATTGTCATGGCAAACTCTTCGTGCAAATTAGGATGAGAATCAGTGATGACAGCCAGGGCCATCCAGGGAGTGTCATAGCCAAACCATATCCTGATATCCCTTGTCCAACAGTCTACCCATTATTTCTTTATTTAAAAAAATAATAATCCAATTCATTAATTCAATTGCTCCATCCCTTCTATGCTTACTTGGCCCTTTCTTAACTTAGAGCTTATTTGCTTAAACATGTGCATGATGGAAAATGGTGCAAGCAATGCTCACCAAAGCTTATGCCTTTTAATAAAATTTGTCAGTCAAAAAAACTACTACTACCAGACTCCTTCTGACATGTGGTTATTGCAGACTAACACAGTTCTCTTCTATCAATGTCTACAATGAGAACCACTAAGAAAATTAGATATGTCCATGAAGCTGCTAGGAGTTGATCTTGACTAAAGGGAGTCTTTATTTTTCTACACAAATTATGTAGAATAATTTATTAGGATCTGATAATAATCTAATAATATTTGGAGAATACAACTCAAAATCTGCACCACTTAGCCATTATGATAATGCCTATAAAATATTTTAACTTTTCTCACTTGGACTTTTTATAGCCAGCCTTACATACTCCACTCTTTTCTTTGTGTGTATTTCATTCAGTTAGAAAATTAGTGATTCTAAGAAGCTAGCAGAGATTTGTGCTTTAAAAGAATATTTGGCTTATCTCTTTGTTTAATTTGAAGAGGATCCTATTTCTAAAAAAAGAAATTGTTAAAGCCATCCATCCAATTAAAGTTCTTCAGTTTGGTGGATTTTCCACCGTGTTACTTGTCTATATTGGCTTTACAGGCATGTGCTGTAATGGGGGAAAAAAACAAAACTTAAGAATTAATGCTATATCCTTCTGACTTGATTAGCATGACCCCAACTTTCTCCAACATTCTTACATTCAAACAGGCTAGACCATATTTCCCATCAGTCCCAGTCAGGAATCATGTTGGCAGCAGGTTTGGAGGTTGTCATCCAAAAGGAAGATATGGAGCTGAGGGAGGCAGATTTGTCCAGGTTATCTGCCCTGTAGCATACCAGAGCTTCCTCTTAATTGTAAGAACCTTAATCATGAAAAAAAATCTCTTGGACCTTTGGTTTGTGTACAAGAAAGCTGTGTTTCTGTCTTCTAGAGAAGGAAACATTCCATCTAGATGTTCATGAAGAAGTACGCTGTTAACTAAAATACCCAATTAAAAAATGTTCTTTTTTTTAAAGTTGTTTAGCTTCTGTTAGAGATATTCTGTGGTGGAGATTCCTGAATTCAATCCTTCTTCATATCACTTTTCATCTGGAATTCCAGGAATGTGAAATCCAACTTTCAATGAAAAATAACCATTCAATAGGTCCCAGATATCTGTCAGTTGCCAAAGCTGCTAGGATACATGCCCTGTATTGTTTATCTCATGTTCATGTGTCTAGTGGCCTTATATTTTGGTTACAAAATGATTCATTAATTAGCTATCCACCAACTCAAAATGTATAAAATATACAGACCAAAGGTACCTTGTTTATACTCTGAAACTTAATTTACATCTCTGTTTCCAAGCCTTACTTTCAAAACAGTGTTGCTTTCACTGTTTAAAATAACATGAAACCTTCATCTGATTGACACTTGTTTTTCAGTTTAGGTTCTCAAACCCATCTACACTTTTATTTTTTTGTCATCTGCAAGAATATTTTTTAAAAAATCCTTTTCCATTTTTAGATGCATAAAGGTGGAGTGTGTATTTTTTTTCTTTTTCAGTAACATTCGTACTCACATGTTAACAATCGTTACAACACGTACCAGAGGGAAAATATTATTTCCCGTAAATGCTCAATAATTATAGTCTTTATTGCATCAAAACCCGTGTTTTGACAGATAGTGGAAAGCTTTCAGAGCATGTGTGGGATGGCTGATAGATAGTTGTAGGTGGAAATTATTTCTTAGGTATCAGGTTTTCTATGACTGAAAATGTAAATATACTTCCAAAATAACAGTAACCTGCCAAATGGGACTTCTAGCATAACGGGGAAAATCAGTGTTTCTACAAAAAATACAATAATTTGTCTAATTGAGGTAGGGCTGAGCCAATCACCCACTTCTTTTAGTGGATATGGAAGTCACATATATGTGGAAATCTTAAATCCTATGACATTCTGACTGTGTGGCATGTGTGTTAGAGTGTGCTTCACAAATATTTCTTCATTGGTGTAACGTCTCATTAGTGTTTTGACCAAGTTGCTCTTAAGACACATGGTCACTGATCCAACTTAGCCTCCTGACTCTACTTTCTATCAAAAAAATCCTTTTATTTTTTCCTCTGGCCACTTTGATGATAGCCATTTCAAGCATCTGTGGCTTTATACCCTGAAAAGAATAATTTCAGTTGTGCAAAACCATCAGTTTCATTTGCAGATCTCTATTCAGGAAGGATGTAAAACTTGTCATAAGTACATACATACACACATACATACATATTTATTTATTTATTATATTGACAGTCTCATTAAAATAGCAACTTTGGGTGGAGTCCCTTTTAAAGTCTGCTTTTTCATTTGGAAAAACAAAATCATTTTTATCCCATTTAAATCTTTCTACCAATTGTACATAGGCAGACCATTGAAAAATATAATACTCCTTTTCCAGCTCTTTTTTAATCTAGATTCCCTTTCAATCGATCTGCATAGGCTAACCATTGTAAGTTCCCCTTTTTCATCCTCTTCTCCCTGTTATTTCCTTCAAACTTAATAAAATTGATTTTAAAGAAAGGAAAGATGTATGACTCTAATATAAGAAAAAAAATCAACCCAAGCAGCTTTCTATAGGCAAGGCAAATCCAACTAGATGGGATTAGGATCAAGTTCATTAGTGAAATTAACTGGCAAAGTCACAAATTACAGCTTGCCAAGAGAAGCGTATTTGTTTTCTCCAAGTTGTCAGAAACAAATCCTTGGTTTTTTTTTTTAAAGACACGTCTGTTGAATATCTGGGTAAGAAAATAGAAACAAAAAAGAAAATTAGATGCTCACCAAAAGAAAGGAACATAAATGGCAACAAACAGAAGACCTTTCTATTTGCAGCATTACCATCACCACTTACATCATACACTGTAGAGCAGAGAAGATAATTTTGGTGGCCATATGCAGGAACTATGCCTAGACAGTAGGGGCTGAAGCATTTTTTAGAAGTCAGAATGAGATAACGGTGGAAGTGACTCAGGAAGATGCCTCCCTAATTCATTGACCTGGAAGAGGAGGAAGAGGAGGTACAGCACAGTCAGGCCTTCCTAAGGAGTTGATTTCCTGGTTTGGATTTCCTAAAAAGTAATAAGCCTTGTTGGCATTCTCAAATACTAAGCTACAATTAGTGAGTTCACACATCACCCTAGTAAAAACAAGCACACCACTGTATGGCTTGGTGTTGTGTGCTATGAAGCCGTGATGTTTCTGTCAAACCCATTTGATGTATTTTGAGGGATAAAAGTTTAGGGAATGAGATATTTGGCTGGAATAGATCATATTTCTTCTTATGTTTGTATGTTCTCCCATCCATCTGAGAATGCAATCCAGAATGAGGATCAGGGAAAAGCCTACATCAGACCTACCACCTCAACCCAAACTCTGTTGATGCCTATGCCACATATGAGAAAAGGCAGTGTCTTCATACTTATTAACCTAGCATATGCTTTTACTTCTACTGGTTGTTGCTATTATATACTCCTTGGGGACAGTTGTTAACTGATCATTCAGCTCCAAAGCTATTGCTGCCCTATTGATGAATCATATTTTACTCCATAAATGCAAGAAAGAAGATTTATTCTCTTTTCTTTTTTTCAAATAATTTTTATTGATTTTCAATTACAAGTAAGGATAAACACAAAATATTACATAAAGCATAATAAAACTAAAATAACAAAATATAACAAAAAAAGAGCAAACAACCCAACCCAGAAAAAGAAGAACCAAACCATCTGTCATATATTCTCTTTTCTTATAAGCAGGAAGATTATGGGGCATTGCCACAACTTTTAAGATTGTGCCAGCTACTTTTCTTAATGCCAGTATGCTGCTTCCTCCTCTTAACTCCTAGTGAAGCTTACTCTCCATAAGTTCATAGCCAAGATTAATGCCTATAAATTACAGTTGGAATTAAATTCCATATTACACAACTGAATTCATGTTCTGTTTTCTGTATCATTAACCAATCCTTTCCACAAAGCTGCTACTATCTGTTGGTGGAGGTATATTATTGTGTGTGTTCCCCCAGTTTAATAATGAGGGTGGGGTTAAGGAGTTGCGAATATTGTATGAGAGGAATATAGCAGCTATTTCCCTTTTCCAGATATCTTGTATAATAGGAGGATTATGGATCCTATAACTTTGAAGCATCATCAGGAGAATGATGTGAAATTTGAGATCCAATGGATGTCAAATTACAACATTGGTATTACTTAAGATGCAGTGTAAAATTATTGTGGGAAAACACAATAATTAACGTTTCTGCAGGGTATATCTCTTCCCTGCAGTGAAAAGTGGATTAGAAAGGAATTGATGATCTTGTCAAATTCAGATTGGAAGATTCCATTCTGTGTTTTTTCTCAAAGCAATATAACTCTGGTCACTGAAACCTAGTTGTTCTTTCTAATGGTAAACGTTGACCTTTCACCAGCCTTGAAATCACTGAAAAACAAGAAGAGAAATACCCTGGTTCAGAACAAATCTTTTGCTATGTGTTAGATTCCAACCTTGCATGAAAAACTAGAGTCTTACTAATGTGACATAAGTTTTGATGAATCAGATTTTACTCCATGAATGCAAGGAAGTACTGTCAATCAGCAGGTGATGATTACATGTTGGTGGGATAGAACTGGAATGAGTGGAGTTTGTTGAAAGTACAGAAGAAGACAGTCTATGAAATAAAGAATTTGGAGTGTACGCTTATATGTGTTCTCCCAAGAATTTAGAAACTGGGGTGCAGTTATTTTCTTCATCCCATTAAAATAATGTGATGTTGTTTTTAGTTGTTTTTTGCTGAGATTGTATCACATTAATCAAACAATAACATTAAGGGTACAGGGAGGCAGAAGGAGAAAAATGTTCCAGAAAATTGCAGAAGGAACAAAGCCATGTCATTCTTCCTTCAGAAACTCTTGTATGTTACAGAAGTGTGTCTGCATATGATAGACACATTGCCAATACTATTGGGTGGTGATGTAAAGGCAATGCCCATCAATGGTTCTCAAGACCTCAAGATGAATAGGATCAAGAGTCACATTGCATTTGGATTGATTAGAGGAAGACACCAACTGTCTTTCACTGCCATGGCTAATTATTAATCCTCCTCACCTCTATCTTTTTATTGTTCACTCTTTTTTTCCATGGGAGTCAGAAGATGATTGTTATATATGAGGAAAATTGTGCTGGTTTCTGACACCTCCCCATCAAGACCACTCTACCAAATATAGCTGTGACCTTGATCAGCATTCCAACCTCCAGGCTCCTTATTTTTTTTTTCTTCTTCTTTTGCTTGCCTCTAATCTTAGAATAAAGTATGCAGTGAGGCGAGCAGTTATGTTGGGCTTGTCAGCTGGAAGGTCAGCAGCTCAAGTTCAAGACCCAAGTGGGATGAGCTCCCATTGTCTGCCTAGCTCCTGCCAACCTAGCAGTTTGAAAGCATGTAAAAATGCAAGTAGATAAAT
>JANHZU010004958.1:179781-193801 GCA_032468055.1 Acrochordus granulatus | reverse complement strand
CAGTCCAGATGCCTGTTTTTTAAACTTTGTTGCTATGCAATTACCCTGGACGAGTGAGAGTCTTCACAGACATATTCCAAAATATTTATAATCTGATTGTCTGGCTACTAATTGAATTCTCATTTGTGTGTCCTATTAGCCCAGGACTTTATTTTTTTATTTGTCTATTTTTCTTCACACTGAAAATGCTCTTGTAAATCAGCTAATCAAAGGATTCTTTCAATCTTTTAACCAATTAAATAATCAATTCAACATTATTTAAAGCTCTATTAATACTTTTACTTGGAATGGTCTCATGGACTTTCATATTGCTCAAATCATTTTTTAATTAAAAAAACTCACTGGTCAATTTATCTAGCATCCATCTCCCAATTTCATAGACATCTTTTAAATTCTACAGTCAAAAATCATGACATGAAGATGCTTTGGCTCTGTTTCCTCCCCAGTAAAAATATTTACTAAATTAACAAATTAATGGATAGATAATAGGAGGAGGATGGATGGATGGATGGATGGATGGATGGATGGATGGATGGATGGGTAAGCATACAGAAGAGGTGTCAGTGCAAATGTTAGGGCTTCTCTGTCTTAGACAATGAATAATGGTTTACAAAATTTTATTACCTTGGAACATCTTCACATTTCTCCATCATTAAAAAAAATGGGTAGCCACTTCTCTTGTCCATGTCACAGTCATTAGCAAATGAATTAACAAACCTCCACCGTAACAAGCTCAGAGATAAATTGGTTGTTATAGTGAAATCATCCAGCTGATGAACTATCTGTAACTTAATCTCCATATTTCTGATTAAGATATAGAGTTTGTAAGAATCTTATTTCACTGACAGGTGCCTTCCATGCTGCTTTACATTTGCTGATGGTATCTCATCCAAGTATTAACCAGGTCTGACCCTGCTTAACTTATTGATCAGACAAGTTGCTGCCAGTACATTTTACACACATGTATACAACTTTAATGTGTCTAATAGAGGAGTGATGCAATTCATCCCTCCAATCCATTCGCTCTTCACAAGAAGCCTCTTATAGAGGTTGACAAAGAAGACCAAAGCTTCTTTGATGCACATCACGGAAAGTTTCTTGCCTCACTTGACTTGAAAAACAATACAAAAAAAGCTGTTCTACTACCAAGCAGAGCATTATTTCTACAAATACCTCTAGATTCCACAAAGATCCCACGGGTATGATAAAGAGTATTTGGGAAATAAATTTGCATTCTGCTAAAGCTGTTTTTATGATTGACCATAAGCCAATAGCATCCACAGCATGAACAAGTAAATCTTCTATCTTGCCCATTTTGTGAATGGGTTCTATACTCACTGAATCTCAAATTTACCCTCAAGTAGAGAAAATTCTCTGTTCCTGAAGTGAAGGCTATGAGATTTATTGAAAGATCCACCCCCTCTGATCAGTAACTGCTCTCCATGAGAGGATCAATTCCTGATCATTGTTGATTTGGAGATAATGGGGTCTGCAGACAGCACCCAGTCTCTGCCACTCAGCTCTTATCACTTATATTATTTTGAAGCAGCCATTAATATTCTCTGCAAAGATCTCAATGTGATTACCCCAAAGAGGGAGATTTCAGGAACATAATACCTGCTTTCAATCTCATCTCATTTAACAAAGGAAAACCTCTTTTCTTGGAGCATTCACTCTACATTCTTCTATACATACATCCAGCCATGAAATATATAAATAGAAATAGGTGAGTGCTATAAAGGATTAGAAAAAAAAATTGGAAACATTTTTTAAAATATGGGCTAAGTTAAAGCAATGAACACTTGTGTATAAATAAGTAGCTTGCCTAATAAATATGACTCTGCCCCTCTGGTCCTGCATATACAGTCATGTAAAAAAAGTACACCCTGTTTGAGTTCTTTGGTTTTACATATCAGCACTTAGTAAAAACCATATGGCCCTTAGCAGTTCTTAAAAGTAGGTAAATACAACCTCAGAGTAACAACAACATATGACCTATTACATCATGTCATCATATATTTTGCAAAAAGAAAGCCAAAATGGAGAAGCCATGTGTGAAAAACTAAATACACTTTATGATCGTAGAACCACCTTTAGCAACAATAAATTGAAGTAATCATTTTCTGTTTGATTTTATCAGTCTCTCACATCGGAGAATTTTGGCACACTTTTCTTTACAACATTCATTCATTTCATTGAGGTTTGTGGGCATTTGTTTATGCACAGTTTTCTCAAGGTCCCACCACAACATTGGGTTGAGGTCTGGACTTCGATTGGGCCATTGCAACCTCTTAATTCTTTATTTTTCTTTTACAGCCATTCCATTGTAGATTTGCTGGTGTGCTTGGGGTCATTGTCCTGTTGCATGACCCAATGTTGGCAGGCTTTCACTGTCAGACAGATGGCCTCACATTTGATTCTGGAATACTTTGGGATACAGAGGAGTTCATGGTCACCTTAATGACTGCAAGGTGTCCAGGTCCTGTGGCTGCAAAGTAAGCCCAAACCATCACCCCACCACCACCTTGCCTGACAGTTGGTACGTTTGTGTTGTGTTTGGTTTGCGCCAAACGTGTGCCATGTGCATTATGGCCAAACATCTCCACTTTGGTCTCATCTGTTCAAAGGACAGTCTTCCAGAAGTCTTGTGATTTGTTCAGATACAGCTTCGCAAACATAAGCCATGCTGCCATGTTTTGCAGAGAGAAGAGGCTTTCTTCTGGCAGCGCTTCCAAACAAACCATACTTGTTCAATATTTTTCCAATTGTACTGCCATGAACTTTAACATTTAACATGCTAACTGAGGCTTATAGAGTCTGACCTCAGGGTGAATTTGCTGGGATATCTGCTCCTAGGAAGATTGTCTTGAATGTTTTCCACTTCTGAATAATCTTTCTCACTGTAGAATGATGGACTTTAAATTGTTTAGAAGTGGCCTTTAGTCTTTCCCAGACTGATAGGCAACAACAATTGTTCCTCTGAGATCGTTGCTGATGTCTTTATTCTTTGGTGTTGTGTTAACCTACACCTCAATGATGGAGACCATCAAACTCCTAAAACTTTTTTGTAGAGGTAATCATGCATTTGATTAGTAGTACCTAGCTGCTACTTAGCTTCTTCATACCTATACACCTAAGGGTGTAGTTAGTTTTTCACACATGGCTTCTCCATTTTGGCTTTCTTTTTGTAAAATAAATGATGACATGGTGTAATAAGTTATGTGTTGTTGTTCATGTGAGGTTGTATTTACCTACTTTCAAGAACTGCAAAGGACCAGATGATTTTTACTATGTCCTGATATATAAAACCGCAGAACTCAAAGAGGGTGTGCTTTCTTTTTCCCATGACTGTATTTGATTTCAAAGATATCCCCAAATATTTTGAGCCATATGTAATATAGAGTACAGCTTCTTTAGACCAAAATTACACATGCATAGCTGTCTTTTATTGGCCACCAAGGAAGACTTTTTAAGATTTTAGTTTCAGGAATTTGGGTAATAGCGTCAGGAAGCCATGGGCCATTTTCCTTAATCCCAATTATTGCTGGGAGTCATGGCTGTTTAATCCTTAGGGAGCCTAAATTCCTGCTGCAATTGACATCTCATATTCAGGAAGTCCTCTTTGTGGTTTTCAAGAGGAAATCTCTCTCCCAGTTAGTCTTTTTTACTAAGTGGGAAGAGATTCTTTTTGCTTCAGCCTAGAATAATGCTTCATTAAGTCAGAGGGCTGAGCGGCAACCTTCTCAAATGATTGTGGAGTTCATCTCCAACCAGAATGTACCTTCTAGCAAGTAGAATTAGAGTGGTAGCTTCAAATCTTTAACAAGACCTATGAACAGTTAATGAAGCAGAATCTTTCTACAGTCTGATATCCAGAAGCTTGCAAAGAGATCCTTGAGCTGGCAAAGAATAAATAAATACAAGTGCAATCCAATATGTTCTCAGGGAAGAAAAGAAACACCAGAGGGGACCTGCGACAAAATAAATTAGTATTATTTTTATCACTGTTTGAATTGATTCCTCAGAGCATCAGGCACTCCAGCAAACATATCTAATATGAAAAGAAAATTAGAGAGAGAATTAAACTGTCAGATTTGGTTTAACATAACCCCCCTCCCCACATACACACGGACACTGGAATGGAACATATCTTGATCCCCAAAAGTAGATGTCATACGACTTGTGGTACCCTGAGACTACAGATTGGTTCCATTTATCTGGGAGGGGATCTGAGATAAGTGTAAGCAGCCAAGGAGAAACTTCAGAATGATGCAAAGAGAACAATAGCCATCTTCAACCACAAAATGACCCCCAAAAGAAATTGAACAGAAATATTCAGAAGGGTTTGAAGCATAAATCCCTCTTTTACAGAGAAAGAAAACTTTTGGCAAAATGTAAGACAGAGCTGGGAATGGCTTTATCTGTTCCTATTTGTCTCTCTCTCTCTCTCTCTCTTTTTTATAGCTCCCTTGAGTCAGAAATTTCACCATTTTCATTCATCATTTCACATAGGGCATTGTGTATATTTCTTAAGTGTAAAGATGATTCATAAATGTATTATAAATATGTCAGTATTGACCAGTGTTTCAGATGAGGATGCGTACAACCCCTGTCATTACCTAACCAAAGACCTTCTGAATATCTAGCTCCTGGTTTTAATTCTGGATACATCAGTAAAGAGTTCCTTGTTTGCCTTGACAGTTTTACAGCACTCCACTATAAAACTGTGGAGCAATCATCCTTTTCCATATGTTGCTTGCCATCAGCCAGTTACCATCAGGAATACAGGGTGCTTTTATAAATTCTAGCAACATATCTCTATAATGACACACCACACTGGTGTCCAGAATAGCATTTGGAATGCAAGTTCTATTAAATAGCTTCTATCTGCTGATTAGGACCATGCACTTTATCTCCGCACTTGATTTTGAAAAACATCAAAGTAGATTTTTTGAATGCAGGGAAAAAAGCACGTTGAAACATAGCTGTGATAATATTATAATCTTACACTAAACAATTTGAGCATGTGATGATGGTATTATGGTAAATGATTACAAAGTTTGCACTTGATTAATTCTATGATTCTAATAATCCATCTTTTTAACAGATTACCTGATTGATTACATTTAAATAGTCTGCATATCACCTCCCTGCAAATCAATAGCTCTCTCCTTCTCTGGAGAAGGGTGAGATAATTTATGATTTCAAAGAAAAACCAATCTGTAGATTTTGATAAGCAGAAGCATGTGAAACCCCAGCAAAACGCTGCATAGGAGAAATCTTGATACTATTATACACACAAAGACATCTAATAAGTTGGGTGGCAGTGTTTTATTTAAAAAAATGGAGGAGGTCCTTGGATAGATGATGAAAAGGAACGAAAGGACCAAACAAGGCAGCCCAAATGGTCCAGTCCATAGATTAATGTAAAAATTATCCTATCTAAAAGGAGATGGGAGAAAAGGAATTATAGGTTTGATCGGGATGGTCCAAACTTGGCTCCTAATCTTTCTCAGTCAACTTCTACACAACACTGAAATTATATTGATAAAGTAAACTGAAGGCACTTTTAAAAAATGCACACATTGGGGGGAAGTGCTTAAAATTCCTACTAAATTAAAGAAACTGGATATGTTTAACCTTTAAAAATTTGATTGAGGAAGAAGTAAACTGTAGAATCCTGGAAGGATATCCGTTAGAAAAAATCCACACCTTCTTGTTCCGAAGGCAAAGGCATAGAATAATAGTTGAACATTACCAGAAGGCAGATCCTGTTTAAATGTAAGAAAAAAGTTTGAAATAATAAGCCGTTTATCATCAGAACAAACTTGCCATCCTTGAGTATATTCAAAGGAGGGATCTGATGGACATTTGCCAGGGATCGCTTAATTTCCTTCTTACATTGGATTCAGTAATTGAAATTGGAAATGGTCTTTCCAGTTCTGTTGTTTTTAGGTTCAGGCTAGTAGCATCTTTTTCCCTCCCTCCCTCTCTCCCTCCCTCCCTCCCTTTGAGTCAGTCTTGATTCCTGGCAACTGCCTGGACAGTTCTTGCAGTTTTCTTGACAAGATTTCAGAAGTGGTTTGCCGTTGTCGTATCCCTAAGGCTGACGGAGAGTGACTGGCCCAAGGTCACCCAGCTTACTTTGTGCTTAAGGTGGGACTAAAACTCACAGACTTCTAACACGGTGCCTTAACTACTACACAAAACTGGCTCTCTACTGAGTCCATCTCATCTTATCTTACCCAACTCCAAAACCCACCACCCAGAATATCTGAGAAACAGATTTCTTCTGAGCATAACAGAGCCCACAGTATTTTCCTTCCAATACCGGAGGTGAGTTAATATAATTGCATACGGTAATGCTTGCACTACAATATTTGTATTATGTTGTATAATGCAAAAATCTACTCTTTAAGCAAGTAAAGATACAAATCCCTAGTTGACTGAAAATTGCTCAGGAAAGTTTTTGTTATATTCTATTTGGTTCTGAAATCTTTCCCCCTACAAGATGTTTTTTGGAGGGGTCACCATTATTACTTGTTCAGTAATAATGAATAATAATTCATTATTATTCAGTATATTCAGTAATAATTCAGTAATAATTGTTCACAGTCTGTACTGTGATGTATCAAAAAACAAATGATGGCGAGTGGAAGACAGGAAATCACTTCTGTTATGTGTTACTTGAACAATTTCTTCTAAGTGAAAAACCATGTTTGCTGTTTGATTACAGAAATTAAACAAAATGGCTTCAGGGTTCTAGTGGTGAATAAATAGGACAATTACATCCCTTGATTCTTTGAGGAAAATAATTTTAAAAATTGGCTGAGAATTGTCATGAATGTCTGAAGACCTGAGTGCTATTTTCCAATATCTCACATAGGCAAAAACATTCAAATTAGCCCATACATTTAGCTTGTAAAATGTACCCACACAGGCACATATACTAGCATACAGATAAATTTGGGTCTTAAAATACATCAAAACACAGCACCTGTGAGGGAAATGGGCAGTTTTAAAATGAGATTGATAAATATTTTGAAGTCAAAATTGATGATTTAATCAGTGTTTTATTGTGCATTGAATAAAATGCAACAGCATTTCCTGGACTCCAGGTCTGTCCTTAATTTTCTAATTTTTACATTAATTCTGTCTGACTTCTAAAGCCTCAAACCATTTATAGTATTCCACCTGATTATATGTTGTTCCCAATTTCAAAGTATTTTCCCCACCCTCCTTCACACTATTGTCATAATTTCTATAAGAAATGTGAAATAATCTTACTGTCTGTGCAAATATGTCACTGTTTCATATCTGATGCACCTGTTTATCACATTCTTTGTGATAAGGATAGCATCTCTGAGTTGACTTCTGTTGGCTTTATGAATACATTCAACCATTTTTTTTCCAAAAAAATACCAAAATTGTTTTTCACCATTTGCTTTTAGAATTATTTGATACAGTACTTCCTAGTCTAACCTAAAATCTAGGGTTTGACTAATTCTAATTGTCTAGGCCTAATTCTGCTTAGCTGAGTCTAGAAAATTTCGGGCCCAAAGATACCTTTGTGATGCTGTTTTGATCAATTGAAATCAAGAGACTATCAAAACAGCATCACAAATGTATCTTTGGACCTGACATTTCAATTTGTCCAAGAAGATTTTCTTCCAAAGAAAGTTGGAAGAGTCAATTATTAAGAACAATCCTTTCCAATTTCCAAATCTGGATTTCACCTCCCATAATCCCTAGCCAACTGCTCATCACATTGAAAGAAAACCAGAGAAAGCTTTACACATCTCAATTTTCTTGCCTTGAGTTTTTAGATCTACTAATGAGACTACATCAACCTAGACTGGGGAGAAAATACCACAAACCTGAGTCCACATAAAAAAAGGCCTTATCTCTCTTGCAAGCTATCTGCCTGATCTTAGAGATGAGCTTATAAAACATCCTGGTGTGGACAAAAATAGATCTAGCTAATGTTCAGGGATGAATTGGATTCCAACCATGTTCAGAGAGTGAAGCTTAGGAAAACATTGATTTTCAAATATCAGTTCAACCTGAGTTAGCATTTGAAATATACACAATGAATAATGTTGTATTTTCTGTCTTATGTTTCTCCTAACAGTCCTCTTTTGTATTATTTAAGATTTCCAATTCATCTGCAGAAGCTCCCTGTGTAACAATCATTCTGAAAAATATCAAAGGTCAGATAAAACTGAAAAGAGACTCTCAGTCTCAGCCTGCAAATAGTATTCTTAACTACCAATAATTATTATACTGATAATAGTCACAGATGATATTGCCCTACATAATATGGCAGCAGTACTAAAGGCATCATTGATTGGTTTGGATTGTCTATTAAGAATTTGTGATTTCATGAAATTGGGGGAATGATGGTTAATTATTTTTTTCTTATGTCTTATGATGCCTCAGCAGGTAGAGGGATGCAGCCAACCTTGTCTGCTCTCAGAACCTAAGATCAGGTTCAGATTTTGTTAGAACTTGGATGGGGCGTCATCAGGAATTGCTACTCAATGAACATTAAGATCATTTTACGGAGAAGGCAGTGGCATGCTGCTTTCCAAAGGCTGCCCAGAACACTGCATGATTATGCCCAATCTGTTTTCCATTAACTGTTAAAAACATTAACATCAGCTTTTTTTTAACAATTGTGTTTTTACTACCCAAAGAGAATAAGAATTCCAACAAATGGAAAAGAACAGGGACCACAAGCCAAATGAACAGGAGACACATTATCATCCAACCCTTCTCTCCTCCATAAGGTCGTTCCTTCCAGATTCTAACATTCCTGATTAAGGAACAAAGAATACAAAAAATACACAGCAAATAGAAAAGTAGCAATGTTCAGCAACATTCAGGCCTGAAACACAATGCAATAGATTCCTTCCAGGATGTCAGAGTAATCTCACTGATTCCCTATAGGTTATTTGGAAGGAACTGACAGTAACATAACAGAAGCCAACGCCTTTCATTATTTCTTCCCGTTTTCTATAGTCATCTGCACAGCATACAGTGCACTGATCTTAAAAGAACACCCTTCAGTCTCAACTGTTCTCTACTGCAACAAATAAGCTTGCTTAATCTTTAATCACACTAGGCAGTATCGGACAATGGTAGCATTTTCCTGTCAGCTTGTGGCTTAAGTGGTTTCTTGCAACAAGTATTGTATAGCTGATGACTGGCCAGCTTTAGAGCCTGGGATTTTCAAGCACACTTCAAATGGAAATGCATGGCCTTGTATGTTGCATTTAGGGTGATCTGCAAGCTAAGGCAATATTCAGGGTGTCTTCAGACTCAATCCTGATGGAGCAGATTATACAAGTGATGAGGAAAGCAAATAAGGAGTTGAGTAGTGCATATACAACTGCAACAAACATCTCCTGAATTTGCAGTGCTTATTATCTATTGATAATTTGTATGTCTGACATCTAATCAGATATTTGTAAAGCATCACCTGACTGTCAGACAGTTAAAAATGGGAAAAGATTTCCTTACTGGGAAGAATTGGGAAGGCCAATTGGAGTTTAAGGAAAGAACTCTTCCATGTTTTGAGCATTTTTAAATCATGTTCAATTCTGAGTATTTTTTTAATTTAATTTTGCAGCACTCTACATGATTATAATCTATCTTACAAAACTGTTTTTCCTTATCCAGCTTTCTGTACTGCATATATTTTTGTGCACTCACATGACTTTGAGCTAAGAAATAATGTATGCCATATGCTAAGAATTTTATGAATTGTTTTCATCCAAGCTGTGTTAGATTCCAACTGAGTAGATCAGGATATTTTGAATGAAAATGCAACTTCTGATAGATTTCTTTTCCATCTCTACCTGTCAGACCTTTTATTTGATGGATCTGACTACACATACTTATGCCTCTTGTTTGAAAGGACACAACTTAGGAAAATTCTGAGTAAACAACAAAGAATGTTAACCTGGCACAGGAGAAATTAAGTAATTATTTGCCACAGTACAGGTAGAGATGAACTGTTTGCACTATTTGTTTCAGCAGATGAGCTAATGCTAAATAGTCCATAACAGGCACCCTCTCTAAGCTTAGTGCTCTTGGCAAATGTAGTTTGGCTCTTTTCAAATCTGTTCCTGGTCAATGCTCACAATCAGAGGCACTTTCCCTGTAGTAGAGATAAACAGATCTTTTGCTTTTTCACTAAAATAATACAAGAGCACCTCTGTGCAAAAGACAGAGCATATATCCACATAAGCATTTGGCGCCAACTTGAAAGCAGCTCTGATCCCACAATTTTGGAAGCTCTAGAGAAGTGATTTCTTCCCAGTTCAGCATCTAAGCGGTGACAGCAAGTTAGTATTTCCTTTTGCAAGACTAGGAAAAGTACGTGCTGATGTAGGGGAAAACAGCCCCCCCCCCCCAAATACTAGATGGCTCAGCTTTTAAATCCCCTCCTTTATTTATGGGATGGAAATAAGTACGTGAGGAAGAGATGTCATTCTTCCTCCAAACAGCTGAGGATGAGGTGATGATGAAATGGCATTCTTAGCTTCAGTAGCAGTCCTCCCTTTCCCGTCTCCAACAAAATCAACTCACCAACAAAATATTCTAAGAATAAAGCAAAAAAGAGGCACTTTTAAGAAACGTGAACAGTGATTTTGGAACAGTATTTAAAACAAACCAAAAATGAGATTACAAATCTATCTGTTCCAGTCCTTCATTACAAAACCTGTTGAATAACCATCACTTCAAGAGGCAGAAAATTATTTTTCCCCCATAATGGTCAATCAAATGCTTCTGTAAATTCCACCAAATAACAACTGACTTTGTCTGCTAAAAACACCTCATAAGTGGGATATAAATATAACTAATCCTTCATAGCTGGGTTTAACTTACATAGAAAAGCATGATTGAAAAAAAAATAATTGTTGTATTTCCTTAATCGTTTCTTAAATCCAAAGGAGTCAACAACCAGCCCGTTCTCTTCTACTTCTGGAAGCAGCAGGTGGAATAAATGGAAAAATAAGAATTTGAAAGATTTGATCTGCAAAAATTTGGTTAAAAACAAAATTAACACTGACATTTTGATTTATTTTTTTGAAACAAGAAAGAGCAGGAAATAGAATTCAGCAGTGTGGCTCCAGGCTCAATGAATGTCTGACCAAGGCCCTCTTGTATCCAACAACTTGCCTTCATTTCTTCCTTAGATCTGTGTTTATTTATTCATCAAATCTCACATTTTAATTGTTTTGTCACTGAAATATAAATCATCTGCTCATGATTCACTTTCTCCTTTCCTTGTCAGATCCGTTATGTAACAAACATGAGTCAGGGAAAAGCCTCTATAAATCCTTTGTCCCAGACTACAATCTTACTTTATTTTTTAATAAAGAGATAATTTCTACTGTAGAATTTTGTGGTTTTCTTTGCCAAGAACTTAACTTTCTTCCTCCTTTCCTTTCTTTTCCTTTCTTTTCCACATTGACTGAATAATGTGGGGGGCTCTGTTGAAGGAACCCCAGAAAACTCTACAATATATCAAAGTCCAATATGTCCAGAACAAAAGAAAAAGCTTACTACGTTAGAGAAACAGGATGACTCTACTTGAGACAAAGGTGATACTTCTTTAGATACTATACTGAGAAGATATTAATCAAAACTATGAAAATAAATCAGTTTGAATCCTGAAGGCTACCATTACCCTGCATAATATCAACCATTTTATTTTCTGTCTTAATATAATAACCACAGCAACAAAGCTATGGTTCATGAATATGCAATTCATCTTTCATGATTTAAGAAAAACGTAAAGCAGGAGAGGAATACTATCGCATTAAATGTAAGTATTGGGCCAGGTTGGAAACCCTTCTAATGAGTCCCATTGAGACTGGGATGGCATCAATATTGTAGAAGCCTAGATCTAGCCTCCATTTAAATTTCTTTCAATGCCTCAAAGTATTGCTGCTTTGTGGCAACTAGGTATAATTTAAAAGACAACTGGATTCAGTGACCAGTATGGAGAAGATACAATCATGTGAAAAAGTAAGTCCACCCTCTTTGAATTATGTGATTTTATATATCAGGACATAGTAAAAATCATCTGGTCCTTAGCAGGTCTTAAAAGTAGGTAAACACAACAACAGGTGACATATTACACCATGTCATCATTTATTTTACAAAAAGAAAGCCAAAATGAAGAAGCCATGTGTGAAGAAGCCGGGTGTAAACTCAAAGAGGGTGTTCTTTTTTTTTTTTCACATGACTGTATGTTCCAGCTAGGAGTTAATAATAGTCTAACCAACATTCTGGAGCTCCAAGAGCAATGTGTATAGTTGGTATGGACCAAAATGCCAAAGTTAAGATAACATTATGTGATAACAAAAGGATTACTCATGATATAACCTTATTCAATAAAGGGACGCAGCAGCTTGTCTTGAGAAAAGATTTAAAATACTGTACAACTGCTCCTGTCTGTTATTTAGACAGAAATTACCTGCACCACATTAAATGTTGTATCCAGCCATTGTTGCTTTGCTTTGTATAGTTTTGGTGGCCAACTGTTAGAAATCACTATTAAACTCATCTGTTAATTTATTAATGCTCATATAGTACCTTGAACATCCAAACACTACAGAGAAGCTTGTTGTTGTTATGATTGGTTTCCTGCCTATCATGATTGTAGAACTTTTATAGTACAGACAGTAAAACATTGTATTGTTTTTAATCTCCTGATACAAGTACTGTTTCTGCATTCTGCTTCAAGCCACCCAGTTGAATCCTTTGGAGTAAAATAACACACAATGTGTAAAAACACATACTACATCTGATAGAGGACTTAAAACACAAAGAAAATTTATAACTTGATGACTAGGAATTTGATAAATCCTTAACTTTCTTCTCTGCATTACTGTAATTCCATTACAAAGAGGAACCAATGTTTGAAACAGAGTCACAGATCCACATTTCCAAGGGTGCTGTTGCCCTCCTTGTGTATTCTGCACCTGACAAGTCTGTGACTTGACGGTTCTTTATGATCAATGCTCCTAAACTCCAAGGACTATATGCCAAGAAACACCAATGCTCTAGATAATAATTGTTGGAGCTAACTTTTTAAGTTACTTGAACACATATGGGTTTCCAAGAAGATTGAGGAGATCCTAAGAAATTCAAGTGCCCCATATTTGAACAGTCTGAAATATTTAGAAAATTAACTCAAAACACCAAGCTCTTTTTACAACTCCTGGGAAAGAGATCGGCAATGAAGGTGAAAAGACCTCAGTGAGAAAGAAAAAGGTTCAAAGTTCTCTGAAACAAGGCAGGATGACTCTTTCCCTCTCTAGTTTTTGGTCAGCATCTTTAAACATGGCTAAGTGTTTTGCTTAAGGGACTGCCCCAGCCAAATCCACTTCCTCTCATGTAAATATGAATATGTTTTGATGAGAGCCTTCATCACTCACAGAAACAACATGGCACCAAGGGTTTTTTTTAAAACAATTTTGGACTCCTTGTCAAAACATAGGCTTATTTTTTCTGACATTTCTCCCCATGTTCTTCACTGTTGCTCTTGTCTAAGTTGCATCTCTAAGTTCGCTTCAATATTTGAGAAAGCAAAATCCATACGCTTGAGAATAGGAGAACCTTCATTATTTTTGTGCTAAAGCCACTTTGTTTTGGATCAACAGAAAATAATAACTTGTGTTCCTTCATCTCTCATTCATAGTGCTGCCCTATCTTTCAGACTCACTTTCCTGAATACTTGCAATAAATAAATCGGAAATATTTTTGATACTTTAAAGTTACTGTAATTGTAGATATAATAGCAATATTTGCAACTCCTTAAGAAACTGTTTCCTGTAGGCAATCACATGCCAGGAAAACATTTGCAACAGTATTTCATCCTGCAAACAACTTTTATTTTATTTCTTCTATACTGTTGCACTTTCTAACCCATTGCAACAAAGTTTAAAAAACAGGCATCTGGACTGGATTTTTCTCAAGTCGAAGACGTTTCGCCTTTAATCCA
>JANHZU010004958.1:133264-149010 GCA_032468055.1 Acrochordus granulatus | reverse complement strand
TCTAAGGACTCCATGTTGTAGTTAGAATATCCTTGGGCTCAACATTTATGTCACTGTAATTCTACTTGAAGTGATTCCCCCAAAAGACCTGTGGCAGAAAATTTCACTTGTGAGCCATCTACCCCAATGATAATGAAACAGGCCATCTTACCAGGAGACCTGGTGACTAGACATGATTGGGCATGAAGCTGGGTCCAGAAGCAGTGTGTTCCAACTCACTTGTAAATTCTTGGCCTTTCTAAAACCAACTTGAAACTCACACATCTAAGGCAAATTAAGCAACTCTTCAGATGATTTTGTGTGTGCGCGCGCGCATATGTATCTTATATTTGCTATACTTAATAAGGCAGAAGGAAGGCAAGGAAGACACTTCTATTCTGTCTTGTTCTATACTATCTTGTGCTATTTCTGTATCTAGATCAGCAAGCTTTTTGCTTCAGAAGCCCAGTTTATTATCTTAGCAGGTGGCCTGTCTTTCCTTTTTGTTTAAAAAAAAGAGGAGAGGAGGTTGAGTTTGTTCCTTAGTAGCTGCCATTACATTTTCCATTAAAAAAAATGTTAAGCTTCCTCAGGAAACTGGTAATCACTGTCAAATGGGGAAGCAGCCAACAGATCAGGTTTGATGGACTGCTGTGCAGGGATCTATTCTCAGCTGCCAAAATGTCTCCTTGTCCAATTAAACAAATTACCAAGTAGGACCTCAAGCCCAGGGCAATCTAGGAGGATATTTCTGGGAGGAAGAGGTTGGTGAATGGGCCAAGTAGGATGCACATGGGAGCAATTATTAAGGCTGATATTTCTCTAAGCATTTGTGGAGCACAAGGGACTACCTTGTGAAAGGGAAATTGCTGAATAATTCTCTGTGTCTCTCAAGGTTCCATCAGATAAAGCTTTGTGATTCATTATGAACAGCTGCTGATCATTGACCAATTATATGCTGCTTACAACATCCATAACTACTTTCATTTTATAAAAAAAATGTTTATATTTGTGATTTGGAAGCCCTAACAAATGTGACACCCAGTTTGGTCAAAGGCACCAGGTTAGACACCAGGACATTCTAGTCCTGTTTTAGGTATGAAAAACTGGCTGGTGATTTTGGGCCAGTCCCTCTTTCTCAGCTCAATATCTCACAGGACTGTTGTTGTGGGGAAAATAGGAGGAAGAAGTAGTATTAGGTATGTTGCACTGAGTTATTTATAAAAATAATAAAGGTGGGATAGAAATACATACATACTACTGTACATGTTTCTTTCTTCTTCTCCCTTGTAACTTGCATGGTGTGTGGGCAGATGGGGGGAGCAAAATTCTAAGCCTCCCTTCATGCTTCTTCTGATAACATGAATTCAGTCAGGCAACTCTAGAACAGATTGCTAAGAGATTATTACAACAAACAAAAAAGTCCTTTCAATTAATAATGGTGAAACCCAATCCTAGCCAAGGACCCACTTGGCATCTTAGCCCTTCCTATTTTAGTCTTGCCATTCCCTAAAAGTCTGTTTTCTGCCAAGGTACAAAAAGTTGCCCACTTTTGTAAGAACAATCCAATTTTATTTATTTAATGCAGCATTCAAAGCATGTTGAAAGTAATTAGGGGACCAGATTAATGAAGGTTTATGTGGTGGATGGAAGTCTCTCCATCTCTCCCAGAATTTGCATCATGATGCCTTCCTTTTCCTTTAAGTAGCCCAGCCAACTGTATTTCCATTTACTGTAGTGATCCTCTCCTCTTTGACTTAATGAAGGAGCTTTATAGCAGGTGCATAATTGACAACTTAGGAAAAACAAACCCATCTTCATAGAAGAATGCCTGACATTGCCTGTTACTTCCTGGCCCTTTCAAGGCTGCCAAAAGCTTTGCCTGATTAAAAAGAGCAGAAACCCCTTTCAAATATAATTGCTTTATAGTACACAATACATAAACCAGTTCTGAAACAAATAAGCTCCTGACATTTATTATTTGTTAGATTTATATCCCATTTTTCCTTCAGGAGGTCATGGCAGTGTAGATAGGGATCTTCTTTTGTATTATCTCCACAAAAAAACTGGGTGAGATAAGCTGGGCTGAGACAGGAACTGATCCAAAATGATCCAATTGGATCTGTGTCTAAGACTTCAATCTAAGGTCTTACTAATCACATTGCCAGCCATAATGGAAAGCAATAAATTACTCTGGGAAGTAATTTACTCTTTTTCTATATCAATATACTTGGATAAATTAACCAAACATGAGCTCTTCTAAACTAGCCAAATCATATATGTCCTAAATTTTCCAATTTAATAGACACAGTTCTGAATTTCTGGTATCTCCAGTCCTTAGCAAGTTGCAATCCTTGAATCTGCTTCTACTCCATCTGTGAAAAATGCTTATAATTAGCAACTATTTTGGACTTACCTTTCAACAATACATTCAGAGTAGTTAAGAACGAAGAAAAAAAGTCAGTCTAAAAATAATTATCAACTAAGTGCCATGAAATTAAAGGAGCAGGGTGAAAGAAACAACACAGTTAAAACTGCATCTAAAATCTTGGAAAATGAGGAAGGCATTGGTGGAAGAAAAAAGGACCTGCTTTACAAAGGCAAAATGTGAAAACAACTCAGTTGTTTTTAACAGTGGGATATTAACTCTTCCTCCAATACTGAAAAGCTTACCTGGACATAACAGAAGGGAAGAAGTGCTCAGAAAGTTCTTGAAAACAGTTTTTTTTGAAGACTGAGAAAATGCAAACAATTGAGTTTTTGGGATGAGATGGAAGAACCATAGAGATGGAAGAACCACAGGGTGGGAAATATTTATGTGATGAAACCTTTATGTTTAATACCAAACAGATAAAATAACATTCCAGCAAATTCCCTGCCATGGGCAAAAAATAAATAAATCCTTAGGTCTGGCACTGTTAGTTCAGGCTATTTAATGGAAAGCCTAATATTTCAAATGCATTATTTATCTTAGGATCACATACAGCATTCTTTTGCAATGTTGAGTTCCCTTGAATGGGATTCAAAGCCCATCATCCTTGTCTATTAGCTATGCTGGCTGGGAGGATGGAAATTGCAGTCCTTCAAAGCTGAAGTTGAATTGTAGGATAATTTCAGAATTTTGCCCTGGCCATTAGCAAGATCTTTTCCTCCCCTTTCCAGTGATCACTAGAGCCTCAATATTTCATAACCTCTGACATGTCACAGACAATAGGGAGGGAGGGAGGGAGGGAGGGAGGAAAAAAGGTCCTTGCAAAATTGACAGCCATTCTTTACTGATCATTTCCTTGTTTGAAGCCAAGTCATGCCTCCATCATTTTCCCAAAAAACAATAGCTAACGGGGGGATTCACAAAGATAAGACAGCTGGCCCCTAACTTGAAGCAGGAATGCCAAATCTCATTGCCTTCATTTTTACTATTTGCTGAAGATTCTCCTTTGTTCATTTCTTCTCATGCCACACTCCAGCTATTCTGCAACAATTTTGTGTTCATCTATGGCCAAGTAGGCTAAACGTGTTACAAGTGTGGGATTTGATCTGATTCAGATACTTTACTGGCCAAGCATGGTTAGACATGAAAGAAATTTTATTCTGGTATAGCAAATCACAAGAAGGTTACCTGCTTATCAAGTTTTGTTTCAGCATAACTTACCATCAGTCAGATGTCTTCTTCAATAAAGTCTGCTTGAAGCAATTCAGGTTTCAGTATACTATATGACCTTACCCACTGCACTTCGTTAGGCTATGGTTTATGGCTCAGGCTGATGTATGAGTAGGTTATCATGGCTTAACAAAATAATGTTTGTAGGATCTAGGATTTTAGAATTGAGCTTTTTCAAGTAATATTATGATTTATGTTTCTGTTGGGAACTGCCTAGAGTCCCTTGGTAAATACAATGAACAGATAAATAATGTAAGCAACCCTACAACATGATTACTTTGTCCAGCCTGAAGAAAGGACTGCATGATTAAGATGATAATACATCTTAAAAACATATTACTGTACTAGAAAAGCTGAGAGAGTTTAGAATACATACATCCCTCTCTTTCTCTGTCTCTTTTTCCAAACCAGTTCAGTGGAGAATATATATGCCCTCTGCGGTTTTCTTCTCACAGAATGCATTGAACAATGACACTGTAGATGAAAGCTCTACACAGGGTAAGAGAGAATGGTCTAGCAAAAGGGAAGGCCAGCCGTGCCGTTCCATTTCAAATAGGCTTCGAAGGCCACAAGAGGAAAGACTGAGCAAACCTAAATTCATAGTGCTGGACTACCTTAGCTTTCTCCAATTTCCAGTGTCTGATTTAGGCAGAGACTTAAGCAAGATGGGAAAGTGCTCATGGACTTTTAGATGACCAGGGTGCTACATTGCCCAACAGAAGAAATCCACCCCAAATTTCTACAGAAGCAGATCTGCATGATGATTGAAATAGTCTTTGCCATAGCAAAGATGTAGCCCTTTGAAAAAAATCTGGATAGAGCTTGCTTTCATTCCACTAAAAATCTGCACACTTCTACAGTTCATAACCCTCTCCCCAGATAATTTGTGGGAGAAGGGATGATTCTGAAAGTTGTGTATCAAAAGAACAGGTATTTACATTTTAAAAGAGAAAAGAGTTGACATCACATGATTTTACATAACAAAGACTGCAATCAAGAGAATTTGCATTAAAAATAATTTTGCAGGGAATTTACATTGCCAACAACTTACATTAGGGGAAGTTGTCAATAAAAGCTGTTCACGTTACAAAAAGCTGTGAATAGAAATAGATGCAGGGTTTTTGTTTTACTTTGAAGGTTTCCGTCTCTTTTTTTAACTATTTAAAAATTCCACAGATCAGAATATTGCCTGACTAATGCAGACAGTGAAAAGAGCGGATTTATTCTGTCGCATCTTCTCTTGATAGGCATCAAAGAGCTTATCTTCTTTGCCCCACTAGTACAGTGTGAAGTATCTTTAAAGGACTAGTCCACATGAAACTGCTCTTGTTTCCTGGGGGTGGGGGGGTGAGAACAGGGACATCCCAAAATCCTTCCCAGTTTATCTTGAAACTACTATTCTACATGTATTGCAGAAACTTTTCAACACAAGTTTAACCCTGCAGTCAAATAGCATTAAAAATATCACTAAAGTTAAAAATGAAAAAAAAAATAGATTCAGTTGATGACTGAACTGCCTTTAAGTGCACCTGAGCAAAATACTTGTCCAAAATTACATCAATCATTCATATGTGATTCTAGTAAAACTTCCCCTCTTCCCTGGATCAGGAACATCTTACACTGAGGAAAGCAATCGGCAATTGTTTCCCCTCCTGGCTGGTGACAGTTGGTAGGAGGGCTAACAAAATCCACTAGGAAAATCTACTAATCACTTTATTTATTTATTTATTAAATTTATATACCAGCCATATGGTTAACTTTCCTATTCATTCATCCCAAATTAAATCTGTACGGACACTTTAGCCTTCTTACTACACTGAAAGAAAGCTCAGCATTGAAGTTTTGGGGAAATTTCCTCAAGGACTGGAGAAAAAAAATATTTTCATGCAGTTAAGATGACAAAGCAAACACAATATGTGCAAATCTGTTTGGTTTATTTTTGTCTGGCTGGAAGTGATAATAAAGGTTCGGTTTCTAAAATTCATTAAGATGGACTAGCCATAACAAACACTTCCTCATTTCAACAGAAAAGTTGCTCATTTTGATAAGAAGTCACAAAGTGTTTTTTTTAAGCATCCAGTTTTCTCAAAATTTCCTTTGCTAAGTGTCAAATTTGCAGTCCAGAAAAGAAATTAAGATAGTAGATCTCGAGGAAGGACACAATTTCCTCTTGGGAAAATCCCTCCACAAATGGATTCAATTACATTAAGATGTTATGGACTTACACTTAATATAAAACATATATATAAATCTCCTCTGCATATATATTATATAATATTCATTTAAGGCCGTAATAGCAATAAAGCCAGCATGTCTTCTTCTTGCTTCTGTTCATTTCTGAACCCCCGTCAACCTCTTCACGGATATCTAAGAAACTGCAGAAGATAACTTAGGCTAGCTTTGATATTCTCTCATCTGTTCCTGTTTCCTTTAGGAACTGAAAAAGGGGAAGTGACAATGCACCCAGATTTGGGTGTTTCTGCGACATTATCTAAAAGCATCCCAAACACATCTCTCATTTCATACCAGTAAGCATAATTCTACCACCCTAAAAACCTGCCAAATCGATAAATTGCAAGTGAAGGGCTTGTATATTGTTTAACTCTTTTGTATCTTCCAGGGCAGGGTGGCAGAGACAGAAAAATAGTTGGAAAAGAAAGCTGATTTGCCAACAAAATACGGATGCAAACGGCATGCTGTCAGTTTGGAAACTAAAAAAGGAAATATGGGGAAAATGCAGAGAAAAAAGGAGGATTTAAGGAAGCTTTCTGCAAGATGGCTGTCTTTTTAAATCCCAGAAGCCGGTGTGGCCACTGCTGACGATTCTGGGAGGAGGAGGAGGAGGAGTCCACATCTCGGGACAGCATCCTGGCTAGGAGGATCAGGGAAGGTTTTGCTGGTCCTGGGAAGGACAGCAAGACAAACGGAAAAAGAACAGTGCATAACCATAATGGAACAGAAGAGAAGCAGGTTACAGCTGGCATACTTCTTTCCTAGCTGTATGAACACAATGCTCTTAACCATAAGAAAGTAATTAAAGGCTCATTTTAATGATATTGATTTTAATTTCCCTTTTTGATTTTAATTGTATTGAGGCCATTGTTTTGTTTTATATTCTCTGTGTTGTAAACCGGCACGAGTGTTTTATAAACAAAAAAGGCAGGGTGTAATTTCAACAATAACAACAGTTATCAAAAATACTGACATGCACATAAGCTGCTAAGTACTGGCTTAACTCTGTTTCGTTTTCATGTGTGGCTTAAAAAGTGATGAATACTAAATGGGTTGGTTAGGTATGCTTCAGTGTTTTGCATGAATTCAGAAAATGGGCCAGTTCACTAACCTACATGGAATGTAAGGCTTGAAGGATCAGGCTCAGTCCGTGCAGTTCTAGTCAACAGGATTATTGAAGCTACAAGGTCACAATAATTTATCCAACTGCCCGCCAAGCATTTGCACTCCCCAGCTAAGGGTCTTCACGAGGGGTTGGACCTTTGGCATTGTGCATGTATAATGGCTCCAAGCTGATCCCCCTCTTAACCCCTGGCTCCGCCCTTCCTTCTCCCACACGGAACATGTTCTGTGAATACAGCTACTCAGAGATAGCTAATTTTTTCTAAGACTGATCTTCTAGACCAAAAAGGTATGAGAATCCTGGTGCAAACTAGTTTTTGACAAATTATCATTACAATGGGTAAAAAAGGTCTTATCAAACTATTTTTTATTCTGGGAAATATACGGTAAATTATTCAAAACATAACTGGGGAGTGATCATTAACTGAATGCAACTTGAATGAAGACTGACATTTTGACTTGACCAATCCCACTATTTTATCACCCAGTTTATCATTCTATAGCCAAGAACAATTCTTATCTTGGAAAAAAAAAACCCATACCTTTATATATTTCCTTAACCAATTGCTCTGGGAATGCCCTCATTTTCTTCCCCTCAAATGGAACATGTATCCACCAAAATATAAAAGACTATAAATAGAAAGCTAGAATCTGTCCTCAGAAAGGAATTGGGCAACATCCATGATATGCCATTTTGGGAGAAAAATATATTCCTCTGTTTAACACTTGGCAGTGGTCATGGAATCAAAAAACCCTCCTCTACCTTCTTCCTTTTTCAACTTCCCCTCAATTCATGTTGTTTCATGCAAGGAAATGAGGAAAATAAATATTTCTTTAGATATCATGAAAGAGAAAAACAATGTGCATTCCAGAAGAAGAAGTGAATCCCTTCAATATTGCATCCAAGAATATTCTATGGATGCATCCATGAAAACTACCAGGCACTGGCTTGACTTAAGAGAGACATTGCACACACAGAGAATATTGTCCCTTCAAGAATCTCTATTTGCATAGCACTCACCCTTCCCTTTCTCACTGCTAACATTAGTCTGACCTTTTCCTGCTAATTGGAAAATCTTCCAGAAATAAAGCCTGTCAAAAAAATGAGAAGTGTCTCCCCTTTAGGTTGGCCAAACGACCTCAGCGGGAGGAAAGAACTTTGGAAAATTCCTGCATCTTCTGCTCACACTGCAAAATCTTTATTACTTCAGAGAGCCTTGAAAGTTAGTAATGCCCCTCCAGTGCACCAAGAAGTAAATAAATTTCTTCTTATGACCACTTTGGAGAAACACACAACCAGATTTACTCAGCAGGGATAGATACTGGACAAGATAATGAAGAGTGAATAAGAAAATGATAGGAGTTTACAGCCTCTTCTGTCTCTTTAAAGTGTTTTAATCCTTCAAAAACAGGATATCGGATCCATTTCCTTAAAGATACAGTATCCCTTCTGGGACAGGTAATGTTATAAAAAGCCAAGATGTAACATCCATCTCTCAGTATTGATTGGCACTTTAGTGTGATAAAGAGGGTTGAACCTGAAGGGGAAACAAATGGGAAGTAGAAGAGTAATTCAGGATTACTCTGAAGTATTGCAAAGAGAGACCTTTGTTACGGTGCGACAGTCTTTCAAATTATGTTAAATTTATACACAGAGCATTACTAATGCACAAACTTGGGGGTCTACTGTCCAGCTGATGCCTAAACTAGTTTCTTTCAGTGCAGAAAGAATCCTCAGTCATCCAGGTAATAAAACAAATCTGGGGGCTTGTAAATCTTGTCAACTGGACTTTAATTTTTGATGGTAAGGTTAAGCTTTCAACTTCATTGTGAAGTCTTTATCAAAATCAGTTAAAAAGTAGGAGAAAGAAGAGAGTCCATAGATGTAAAATAGATGTAACACCATCCCCGTTGCTCCTCACTGCAGTCAGCTCCAATCCAGGAGCCTTCATGGTAAAGAGGAAGGGGCAAGGCAAAACAGTCACAGGCCCGTGAGGTCTTAAAAGGAGCAGGCAGACGCACCCTTCCCCTGTAGCAAACACTAAATGCTGGAAATAGTGCAGGAAGAATCCTCAGTCATCCAGGTAGTAAAACAAATCTTTACCATGAAAGCTCCTGGATTGGAGTTGACTGCAATGAAGAGCAATGGGGGGTGTTGTTAAGTCTATTTTACATGTATGGATTCTGTTCTTTCTCCTATTTGTAATTGGTTTTGAAAAAGACTGTGCAATGAATACTTAACTCAGTTGACAAGATTTATAAGCGTCCAGAATTGCCAAGAATATTATTCCAATATTATTAATCTCAGGTAATCACTGTTCTCTTTGGTCACATTAGAAATTACCGTTTTACAGTAACTTTAGACCTTGGTTGTATACTCCTAATAAGGAGACATTAAAAGATTAAGAAATCAAGGACATCTGAAAGCCATTTGTGTGTGTATGTGGATATATATATTGAATTTTGTTGGAAAGGAAATCAAGACCTTCATCTTGCTCTTCTTCAACTTCCAGTTGAAGTTTATTGCACATTGTATATTTCCAGTATAATCCATTTATCCCAGACTCTTCTTGTCACATCAGCTGTATTTCACCTAAACACCATGGTCCAAAAATGTGTTCCCTATTTCAAAGCAAACAAAACACTGCTTTCACCCATCCCTTCAATGTGTTGTGATGTTATATTCTTCAACATTTTCCTGATGAAATTATTTGCATTGGTTGTACAAAAGGGCAAATCCTACACAGTCAGCTTACAGAAGTTGCTTTCTAAAGCTAGTTGCTAATGTGGGGTCTTTTTGTTGGCATGGCTAATAATCCAGCAGTTTCAGACTTTGGAAATGTATGCTATTGAGAATCTATATGTGAAGGGAAAGCGTCACAAAGAATGTAAGCTTTGAAACAATATCGAACAACTCAGAATTCAGTAGAGTTGGACTCTGTACCTCTTTCTTGAGACCTACAGAGACCTTACTTTCCACAACAGCTTGAAATCATCCTCAATCATTTTGAAGCATTATAATGAAAACTCTAAAGTAGTTGAACTTTCAGGTTTAATGAAAGAAAAAGTCAGGAAAAGAACCCTCTTTCTGTCCATTTGTAATTTTCCTTTTTCCCCACCCCATTCCAACTCTCTACTGCTGAAAAGTTGCCCCCTTCTGCAGTAAAGGAAAACAACATGTGTAAGGCTTTTTGCGCCACCGCGCCCCTTTCTTAAATAATTACCCCCACAATAAATCCCATTTTGCTCAAAGGAATTTATTCTCAATTTTACGATGTTCCAACGCCCGTCTTAAAATATAAATGCATGTAGTAGATATCTTCAAATGAACCTAAGGGTTTGATGAATCTCTGAAGAATGCTTGGCAGAAAATTCAAAGTATAGCAACTTATGTTCTTAGAAATCTAGTTAGTAGAAAATATTTGTCTTGTAAATTTGAACACATTTCTTATACTAATTCTTTGTGGGAGTTAATTTGTTCCTTTTTCTCCCATCATCCACCTTCCAGTACCTTACTAATATTAGCTTTTCCTCTGGATTATTTAGTATTTTCAAATAAGCAATTCTGAAATACCAATCCACAAACAGGAAGCTCTAATGAGTGAAACTGATATGCAAAATGCAGCAAAACTCATGAATCATGCCTGTGAATTTTCTTGTAATATGCCCTTTCAGTTACTAATGGGTGCTCTAACCCACACAAGAGTGATTTGGGAGGACAAGACTATTTTATAGCACTGTTGAAATAATCTGAGAAAATAATCTTATCAGGGAATGGGGAGTGAGCTTGTTTTGGAGAACCAAAATTAGCAGTAAATTCTATCTCTGTGTTAAAAAAATAATAAGATCTGGCACAGAAGTTGTTTTGAACACATTCCTGATGTTGAACATTCGTAAAACCTCTAGAGCTTAAGAATTCTAGAGCTTTAAGAACCAGCAATCCAGTTTATATATTGTGCTAAACTATGATTTGTTTTCTTATGATTTCTTCAATGCGCCGCAATTGGCTGGATTCATTCCACATGCTTAGCCAGAACCAAATGATATTGTGACTTGTGCAATGTGTGAACCAGTCAGACCTACTTTGCTGTAGGCTGACCCAGACAGCTTTCAATTTTTTCCCCAGTTCCTACTTGTATGCTAGAACCTTTCTGCATTGTTCTACTTCAGGCTAAAGGTACAATGACAATACTGCTGGCTTACTTTTCCTCCACCCCCAGAAATCTCACCTAATGCCTAACCTGGTTATTGTGTTAACCATATGTCTAGCTCACACAATACACTGACCCATAAACCAACCATTAAAATCCAAAAAGAAAAAGAAAATCCTAACAAAGAGGAAACTCAGCCAAGATGAACACCGAGTACACTGAGCATGCTGTTTGAATGGAAGTGCTGCATATTTAACTTACACATTGTTTGAACACAACATCTGGTGTGCACAGTGCCTCCAAGTTTCATTGGGAGAAGTTAAAGAGATTGTAGATAGGGCAGTGTATCCATTTTTCCTACAACAATTAGTAGAACAGAACAGAGTAATCCTTTGGTCACATCTAGCCCCTAGATTAATGTTTAATACCTCTAGGTTCACCTCCACAGATTCCACAACTGGCATTCAAAGGCACGATGCTGATTTTTCGCATGCTTTTGTATCTCCTTATTTTACAAACTAGATCTAAAACCAACCTTGTGAACCTATTGACCCTTTCCAACCTATGACTCTCCCCCCAAGAAAACCTCACACACTTAGGTAAAGGCCTTCCATTCTCCCCAACATCACCTCATCACCTTCAAGGGCACATGGAGATAAATCAAAGAACCAAATAAATAATCGCCTGCACCAGCTGTAAAAATATATGTGAATTTGGAGAATCCATAATTGAAGTTCGCAAGCAGCCTTCAGCTGTCCAGCCAATTAATCTGTCCAGCCAACGTCCGCAGGAGAGAACCTATATCACTCGGTAGAACTCAAGTTGCTGTACTTTTAACACACGCTAGAACTCCACAAACACATTTGTTAAAGGCTGTCATTTATCACCCACTGAAGGTTTGATTTTCAAAGACACCTTTACTCTTCAACTGGTGTTGCATCAGGGCTCGCTTGAGAACATGGCCATCAATCATTTTGATGGAGCCCAAACATGTGGGGCTCTTGCCCCGGATCGTTTCTAAAATAACAATTAGCGCTCCTGGAAAGGGACACGTTTTTGCTGATGTCACCCTTCTGACAGGCAAACGAAGGGAAGCTGCTTCATTAACTCTTGTAGCATCAGAGAGAAGAAGCAAGGGGATATTTACGGGGCAATAAATGGGAAACAGAAATCTGGATGAAAAACAAGCAAACGTCACATATTACCAGGTCGGGATTTCTCACCTTAATGCAGAACTGATCCTTTATGACAGGAGATGCTTCTTTCGTTCAGAAATATGGATTGATTCTGAGCTGGATTTAAAAAAAAACCAGGCAAGCCAACTTTAATAAGAAGGGGTGATTTTTCACCCCTTCTTATTAAATTTTCCATATAACAAGGTACAAAGTAAACTTTAAAGTGGCCCAAATCATGACAGATTTTGTTGATCTCTTTTTCAACGTCTTGAAATAATCTCATAAGGGGGTCCACAAAGGAAGGAGTTGTCAAAGTTTTCAAGATGGCACATACAGTAAGGATGGAGTTTAGATCTTGAATCACAACATTTGTGCCTGCTGTCTTGCAGATTTTGTCCTTATAGGTGTTACTACTCATGACTCTAAAAGTTTTAACCTTTTCCAGAAGTATTAAAGTCTCACACAATTTGAGATTGTTGCCTAAAATCTTGTGGAACTGATATTCTAGAAATTTGACAATCTCATTTTAATTTTAGACATATTTTTCCCATCTTGAGCTTCTGCAGATTTTTTTGATGATACATCACAACTCCTTCAGCAGATACTTGTTTCCTTCTAGCAATATTTGATTGAGTATTTGAACCAGTCATGGCATGGCTAAAAGATACATACCGTATTGCTTGGAGTAGGAGGGAAAGAGAGAACTATTTCCCTAAAAATATTTTAATAGTTTTGTATTTCAACAAATCTTGAGAGTCACTCAAACATAGCACTCAGGGCTTATTTGTCAGCATGTCAAAAAATTTTTGCAGACCTATCAGTACTCAACTGAGGGTTTTTTTTATGAAAAAGAGTAATGTTAATTGCCCAGTTTCATAAATATTGGCATTTTGAGGCAATTCAAACAAAAGGTTTAGAGAGAAGGTAAAGACAAATCCTTCTTTGAATCAATCTCACCTGTCAGCTTTGTAAATACATCTCTGTAGTTTTTTTCAGTAGCATTATCAAAGTGGTTTGCCCTTGTTTTATGGGGGATATTTTTTCAGCTTTTCCATCTAGTCTACAATCCTGATATTTTGGTGGTCACATCAGAATACTGTACTAATCAAATCTTTCCACGAAACTCTTTAGAAAAATCTTTCTTGTGGAAAGACTTGAAGATTTGGGGTTAAGTTTATACATTTAATTGAAATGAGGGATTAGAAATGAGAATAATCAAAATATAGATATAGATATATAGATGGATAATAAAATTATGGAAATAAAATGGTGATCATAGTCCATAGATTTTTATTATATTATTTTGATTAGATTGAGGGGAGCATGTTTTTTTTTTCTTTGTGTATTGATTTAGGGATAAATATTCATACTGAGTTGGGTTGGGATTGGTATATAGAAAGGATTTTTCTGTGTGTATTTTAATTTGTATTTTAAGGGGCACAGTGGTCTAGTGGTTAAGATGCTGAGTTTGTTGACCAGAAGATCAGCAGCCTGAGTTTGTGACCCAAGTGAGCTCCCATTATTTGCCCCAGCTCCTACCAATCCAACAATGTGAAAGAAAACAATATTCAAGTAGATAAATGGGTACTGCCTAATTTGGTGGGAAGGTCACAGCATTCTGTGCACTTTGGCATATAGCCATGCTAGCCACATGACCACAGAAGCATCTTTGGACAACATTGGCTCCCTTGGCTGTGAATTATAGATGAGCACCGCCCCCTAGAGTCAGACATGACTGGCAGGGGAAACTTTTGCCTTTATCTTTATTTTGTATTTTAGGATATGTAATTGTTATTTGTTATTATGTTTTTATCATTGCATATTACTTTGTGTCTTGTTGTTTTGTATTGTATTGTTTTAGCGTATGTTGTATTTTAAAAAAAAATGCAAAAAAAGAATACTTATCAAGTATGGCCCTGCTTAATTTTTCTAGATTAACCAAGATCAGTTAGATGCTATCCCCTAACTTCTGTGGTTTGTCAAACAGCATGATTACATCAAAATGCAACACGGATGTAGGATAGATATAGACTAACCACCTCTGGACTGCAGAACAAACAGGACCACTAGATGGCAGGAAAGAGATATAAAGCCATTGAATTCTTTGCTGCCATCTAGGGATCAAGGGAGTGTTACGAAACATGGGTGGTCATCTAGTTATGTACCACACTGCATGTACTACACTCACATAAAGTGAAACAGAATACGCTTGGTATATAGAATAATGAGGGAAATTATCAGTGTGAAATTTAGAAGAAGTACATTGAATATTGCTGCTGACATTTAATCACACTGGCTGAAACTATGCTGCTTCCCTTGAACTGTGCAAGTGATCTTGCTAAATAATGTCCTTCTGTCCAGAGGTTCCTGTTTGAGTCATAATTACTTAACTTTTAATGCTCTGGTCCAAAAGCAGATTGGAGGCATTTCCTTTGAAGCTGGATCTGATTCAAAACTGATTCAAAGCTATACTGCTGGATTTCCAAACGGATATCCCATATTACCAGCCTGAGAAAGAAGAGAGACGCTTGGTAAATCATCTGGCTAAACCTTTTCTGATGCTCAGTAGCTATGTTTTCCCTCTTTGGACTTTCAGTTTCTCTCTTATGCAAATGTATGCAGATGTAATTGTTCAAGCCACTAACCCTAATACAATGAAAGGACTACATTTTTTGTTTAATCAGGTGACAGCCTTGGTTATTACCCAGCAATAAAGCCATCTGTTGTTTTGAATTATTTATGGATTAAGTTTGACTCTGAATCACTGAATTTTATTAAGATAGTCAGGGAAAGGCCAAGTTGGAGATGCAGAGTGGAAACAAACATTGTCACAGAGACTTTGAGGAAGTTTTTAATGGCAACAATAAGAGATTATTGGGGATGAGCACAAGGGCACAAAGACTAACATGGAGATACGAACACATAGTTCAGCATTGTGTGTTTGCACAGGGCTATATCAATTCACCCAACAGAAACTCACATATCAGCCCTATGCTTATATAGTTAGATGTAAGTCCCATTTGTGTATCTATGCAAAATAGTGGCAGTGAGCAAACGCTGGCCATATCTTGCTGTCCTCTGCAAAAGATGCAGGGTGGGGTGAATGTGTTGTACAGAGAAGATCTTAGGTTCAGGTTTTGGTACCAGTAATTAGGCAGGGGAGTAGTGGCTGAGCAGTTAAGATGCTGGTCTTGTTAGCTGGAAGGTCAGCAATCTGAATTTGAGACCCAACTGCCTCACAATGGGGTAAGCTCCTGTTACTTGTCCCAACTCCTGCCAACCTAGCAGTTCAAAAGCATGCAAAAATGCAAACAGATACGTAGGCTTCAATGGGAAGGCAACAGTGTTCCATGCATCTCGGCATATAGCCATGCCAGCCACATGACCTTGGAAGCATCTTGAGACAACACTGGCTCCTCAGCTCTG
>JANHZU010004958.1:106348-122993 GCA_032468055.1 Acrochordus granulatus | reverse complement strand
TTTTGTTTGTTTGTTCCAAATATAGTGTTCTATTTAAAAAAGGAGACCCTTTTTCAGATTGGTTCATGTAGAGCCTGGTAGGAATAAGTGGATGTTAAGCAAGGAATTCTGAAGAGTAGACCACACCCACAGAACACCTCGGCATATACTATCTCTTAGTAAGCATTATGTGAGTCTGCCAAAGACCTGAGCTACAAAAGGCCAAATTTTCTTAAAAGCATGTTGAAATATTAATAGGTATTGCAAACAGTTGCTTATCGAGGACTGCCAGTCTAGTGAAAGATTACATCACAGTGGAAATGTCAAGAGAAGAATGAGATAAAACAAAAACAACTGGGATAAGTAAGATGAAAGACCCAAATAATGGTTTTCTCTGTGTACATGTATGTATTCTTGCATGTGTGTTTGTGCATGTGTGCACACACCCACACAGACACTTTCAAGTCATTATCGACTCCTAATAACTGCCTGGACTAGTCTCTGCAGTTTTCTAGGCAAGATTTTAGAAGAGGTTGCTCCTTGCCTTCTTTTTCTTCGGGATGGGATAGAGTGACTGGCCCAAGATCATCCAGCTGGCTTTGTGCCAAATATAAGACTTGAACTTATGATCTCCTGGCTTCTAGCCTAGTGTTTAACCACTACAACAAACTGGTTGTATTGTGCATGCATATGTGTGTACTGTGTATGCAGACACACACACACACAAACATACATACATGTCTTAATGGATATCTGGATGGCTACATGGATGGATGGATAGGAGAGAAAAGGGTCCCAGTGGGATGATAGAGAACATTCTGGAGCTCATCTTTCGGTTATATGGTTATTTTGCAGGACATCCGATGAATACCTAAGTTCCCATGGCAGCCATTCTGTAAGTATCCCAAATGAGATTTTTGGTTCCAAAAAACTGACTAGATCTTTTAGCACATTCTAATGTCCTTCACTGATACTTTCTTGGATCTCTCCTGCATTTTTCTAATTTTTGTTCCACTGGAAGGCCAGCAAGGTTGGATATCCCTGCTCTGCCTTTTCTAACTATCAAGGAATGTGGAAGAGACTATCAAGTGTTGTAAGAAGATGTAGAATTTAATCCTAGCTGAATATTTAACCAATTAGGGGAAAGTGAACAGAAGTACTGATCAGGAAGATTTTTTTTTTCCCTTAAGTTTTTGGCCAATATGAAAATTGAAGCTGAGATCTATGGTCAATTTATAACATTCAGAGAAATTGCCAAGAAATTCTCAAACACCTAGAGAAGAAGGCAGAAAAACAGCAGTAGAAATTATAGGATTTTATCTTAGTATTAGTTCATCCTTTGCAAAAAGTATGGTGTGGAGTAGAACGAGAGAGAAAAGAAAGCAGATGGTGTCCTCTCTCAAAGTTTATTTTGCCCACCCGAGACAACTTTCCTTCAAGGTTCAAATGGTCCCAAAAGACGTTTTCTCCTCCTGAAAAGGGATCCCCAAGAGTAAAATATGATGAAAATATTTTGGATAAAAAGGAATGTTATCACCTGATTGTCAGAAGTTCCATTTTTCACTAGGACAGATCTTCTCACTTACATCATCAGCCTAAATTGCCTCCAATGATTTTGTTTCTTTGAAGGTACAGCTGAACTTCCTATAAAAATGGATGGAAAAAAGGATGTGCCCTGGAAATTATATATCCCTTTCCGTAAGTATTGCAGTTAATGAGTTGCATTTCCTCCCAGCCTGTTTCCCATCTGCTCCCCTACATCCAGTAAGCAAAAATGTGGATGCCTTTTCGTCAAACAGAAAAATTAATGCTAGGCAGAAGAAAGCACTCATGAGTGACCACACAAACAAACAAACAAACAAAATTGGCATGTCTTCAGGGGAAAATGAGTGATGGGAATAATAAGATTGTGTGCATCTTGAGTTGTGGGTCTTCCCTGGTTTTCTAAATCACAGGCATTTTCTCTTTTAATTACTGCAAGGAGCTGACTCTGGTGCGACTTTGTTTTAAGTGTAAGAGAGTTGTGGGTTACAGTAGCTTTCAAAATACAAGGGCATGATTTCCCCATTGGAGAAATGCCAGCTAGGAAATTTGGAAGTTACAACTCAAAATATTAAAATGGGAGAAAGTTTCTGGAAGACTGGGCTTCGCAACTAAAATGTTGTATTAAAATATGAGAACCTTGGTCCAAGGTCCTGCTCTAGTCCCAAACTCATTTATCTTTTATCTCTAAACCAGGTTGAAGCAATGAGCTTATCTGGTGAAAGCCGCTGGGTCTGAAAAGCCATCTAACTTTTTAATTTGACTTCCGAGCTCCATCCGATGTTCTGAGGCACCGTGGAGACATCGGAACTGTAATTGTTCTTTCAAGCTTTGTTTTTACCATCAGCCTATAGTTTAGGGGAAAGTGGGTAGGCTTTAATTATTTAATTGTAATGGTTAAATGTAATTCAGCTGGAACTGTACTGTTTTTTTTATGTACGCCATCCAGAGTCTCATTTGTCTGAGTTGGATGTGTATACATCTCTTAAACAAATCTGAGTTCCTCCACTTACTGCTTGGAGATTGTCATGTTGTGTTCAGTCCTGTTAGAGGGGTCTCGGCAAGACAAGCAAGTGAAGCTTAAAGGCAGCAATCAATGAATGGTGGGAAGGAGAAAAATGAACATGTGGAATTGGATTAGAAGAGATTTTCGGTGACGGATCCTAGTTGCGGAATATTGTTTCTAGCATTAGGCAAAACATGTTTTCCTATACTTTTGAATAAACTTATTTCAGATAAAACTGGTTTTTTATGCTTTCCTAAGCAGTGTTTTGTCACTGTTTCCATATTATATGTCTTTATACAGTGCTTTCCTAACAAAACTTCTCTTGAAGTGTGGATACTAACTGATTATTGTTTTTGTTGTTGTATTTGTAATTTAATTATTTACTGATTTAGTTCACTGAATCATTAAAGTGTTCTTCACTGAAAAGAAGTGAAGATTTGTTTGCAGAAGTTAAAATAACATTCTAAACAATGAAAAATTAAACAGTGGTATAAAATCCTATATTTCATCAGGAAACACAACTGGTCTCTTTGCATATTATATTTCACTGGGATAAAGACCCAATGGCAAAATTCCCACAACAAACTAAACTCAGTGAGTTAAACCTTAGTTAATTGCTGAAGGGATGTAACTTACCATGTCATGAAAATGCAGCCAATATAGATCAGTGTATTGTGTGTGTCCGGAAAATGATTTCAGTAGCTAAATTAAGCCCATTGTGGGTACAAAACTGATAACAAAATCACTTGATTTAAGAGTTGAACCTTCAGTAACTGATAAAATTAAGATACTTAAAAGATAATTTAAAAAGATAATGCATTTCAAGAGAAACGTACAACATTTTCCCTTCCCATTTGATTGCTGGATTGTGTGATTTCAGACACGGACCGTGAATGAGACCCATTTTGTTACAGTAGTGAGCAAATGCACTGCTAGCCTAATTTTTCAAAAAATATTGTTTCATGCCTTATATGATTTTGAATGGGAGGGGAGGGGACCGCTTTATTTTTATATTTTGAATTAATATAGGAATATTAGAATATTTTGTAGATGTACCAGCCAATTTGATGTCGAGAAACATCTTGAAACTTGTAAAATACTGCATTTCTGAAAAACCTGTTGAGGATTGCTAGCTACTTAGGTTATTTTTCCCCCTTCTGTTGACTGCCTTACTTACTTTCAGTATGATTCATTTAGTTGTTCCCAGTAATATTTTCCTGCCATCTTTACCAATTCTGTCACCCTGTAATCCTAACCTTAGTTGCTCAGACACAAGTCCTAGAGTTCACAGTAGGTTTGTTTTCTGAAATGTAGTCTGCTTAAATGATGTCTTCCCATTTTTTTGCATTTGCAAACTGGATTTGTATTTCCCCTTTTCCCTCCTCTAAAAACACAAGAAAAAAAAATCTTCTTCCTATACCTTATTTCATATCTATCAACAAATCTTTAAAGCCTTGTCATTCAAACCTAATCGGGAAAAATGATCAAAAAGCCAGTCTCAAGGGAATTAGTAGAGAACTAACTAATGGTAGAAACAGTTCCTTGCAGCATTGAACGTTATTGCAGCTTCAGCTGCTTCTTTGTCACCTGGTCACTGAGGACAAGCAATGGCCAAGAAGCTTGGATGCCTATCTGAAGCACATCCAAGCTAAAATTATGAGCCACGTGACTTCCCATTAGCCATTAATCCCTCCTTGTGGAGCTTCTATTTCCTGTAACGGGACTGGGCTAATGGTGTGGTTTTTTTTTGACAAAGAGTCATGTCAAGTGTTTCTGTGTTAGCGAACAGCCTAAGGTCACAAAGTCAGACGGTCAGTCTGGAAAAGAAATCCATATTCCTAATCTTTAAGGCTGATAGAGCAAAGCGATAACAGTGTTTGCAAGCATGAGGTTATGCCAAGTAAATACCAGCCATGAGGAAACAAATCCTTCTGAGAGTTCGTCTGGCCAGCAAGGAATGCTAACAGATTTCTTCACACTTGCTTGTGGGCTGCTGGTTTGTTTGGGCAACAAGGCATTTAATTTTTCTCATCTGCACCTACGTCTGCATAGATTGAAGCAGAAAGATTTGGGGATTATATGCCTGTGTGTATCTTGCGCTTTTATATAATCTGCTATATAACAAATTGTGCCATCCAATTAAACCTTGCATATACTGGAAATGGAGAAACTGAGGCACACGGCCAAATAGGATAACCCCACCCATCCCAGAGCTGCTCAAAAAGTGCTACTGCTGGTAACTTTTAATATTGGCACAAAGGGAAAGGTATGAAATAATGGGAATACCCCTATTAAATGCATTCAGTCTAATTTAAATGGAAATTCAGAATCAATTTAATTTAGTACTTGTCCCAATCTTGCCTATTTTGGGGAGTATATTTGCATGCAACAGTAAAAAGTCAACTATGATCCATGGAGCAGACAAATGCACAACTCCTATCTGAAAGCTAAGGGAGTCAGGCATGGCTTGATTTCAATGAAAGAAGACCACCAGGCTGGATGAGAAAGTTAAAAAGGCACCCAGAAGCACCCCTTCCATTTTGCTGCCAAAAACCCCCTGCACTGATGTATTCATGGAATTTCTGATCGACCTCACTCGTAGTGATTCTCAAGGGATGTTTCAGCTTCTTTCAAAAGGTACTACAGATTCAATCTTGGATCTTTTCTATGACAAGTCCAGCACAGCAGAAAAACTATCAGCCCCCAGTGATTTCTTGTATTTTCACAGATCCCAGTCAAAAGTGATGGAGGGAAAAGCAATTCAGTTTGAATTTGAGTGCAAGCCTGTCTACTCACACGAAATCATGCGTCATTCTAAATCTAAAGCGGTAGTTCGCAACTCAGAGAACAGAATTTGTATAAATATGCAGCCAGGCACATCTCGAAATGTGGATTCAAATGGAATCAGATTGATTTGATTCAGAGTTCAGAAATATTTTTTAAAATGTTTCTGCATCTGCACAGAAGCATTCAGATGCGCTGAAATGATTCGAAGGCATCTAATTCAATTCCCCAATCGGAATCCGCTTTTAACTGAATCCGGCACGGCCACTTGATTCAGAGATGCAACCAAAGTGAAACTCTAACCCAAACACACGCACACCGAGTCCTGCTTTTCACTCAAAGCATCTCCCCGTGTAAGTAGCCTGGCTGCAGGTTATTGATCTCAGCCCCCCAACAGCGACTGCCAGATTCAGTCTTTGCATCATTCCTGCCTTTTCTCCCAGCAAATCTGCAGCTAGGGAAAGATTCAGGAGCTGCTGACGAAAGCTCCCATCTCATGCCCAAAGTGAGTCAGCCACAGCTGAACCCTGAAAGCTCCTGAACTCGAACTAAGCTTAGCAACCTGCACAGATTGGGAACTTAGGGGCTTAATTCATATGTACTCGGCTCACCGACACGTTTTCACAGTTGAGACATCAAATATAATACGGTAATATAAAATCTGTCCTAGAGGTACTTTCTCTTCTTTTCGACACTTTTTCTCCACTCATTTTAGGATCTGGGGATATTAAATCATTTTGCTCCTTGTGGCTTTGCTTCTGGGGAATTGCACAATCATCTTTGGCCCTGGTAGCACACAAACTAAAAACCTCCTTTTCTGAATGTGGTTCGAATGACCACGGCTGTTCGAATGACAGTGTGATCATACTGTAACCGTTAAACTTTAAATCTCACTGTTGACTCGGTTTGAAAAAGAAATTAATTTCACATAGATCTCAGGTTCCCTATTATAATAAAACAGAGGAACTCTCTTCAAACGCATTTGTTATTAATATTGATCAACTGTTAGCAAAGATTGATTTCTTCTAATTTCATTTATTTTCTACTTGGCTTCCCCTGCCATGCATCTTAGCATCTCCAAATTCTTTTAACATCCTCTAAACGACCAAAGTTTTGTCATGGTATTCTAAGCTATAATTTGGTCTCAGTTTGCTTAAAAACAAAACACCGAGTGCAAAATGGGTAATCTGAGGGGTGGTGTTTCCACATTTTTTTTCAAGAGTGGCGGCTGGTTTTTTTTTAATCAAAACGTGTAATGTGCTGGCAGGACAAAATAAGTGAAGAGCCTAGATTGTAGTCTTAAACTGTCTCTAAATGAATTAAATTTAATTCATTAAACTGAATTTAATGTGATTTTGAGAGACAGTGTATTCTATAGAAAATAGACAAGGATATATTTAAATTTAACCTGATTCAAATTCAATTATTTTTCAATTGAGGATAATAATATCCACATAAAGCAGTGGATGATCCATTCCAGTTGGAATTTCCCCTTCTCTGGACAGTCCTTTTAGTCCCCTTTCCCTTTCATTTACTCTTTTCATCTCCAGTCAACCAGTATAGATTGTACACGTAAAATAAAGATTGAATCTGTAAAGGAATAAATTGCAACACAAACACATTTTTTGCCAAGCATTTATGAGCACAAGAATTTTACATGAGATTATTATTATGGTTTGTTGCACAGTCAGCTAAATATTTAGACTGGATTTGGCGTTTTTATCCACTTATCAAGTCCTTCTTTGCAAGGAGCTGGGATAGAGAGATGAATATTAGAAGTATCTTTTTGAGGATGTAAACTGTTCCAAGTAAAGGTACCTTTTTGCAATTGCCTGATGGGGATTTTTTCAATACTGATAGTGTTCAAATGGTACTCCAGATGTTTTGGAATTGCACCCAAGGCACTTATTATTGGTAAGGCCTTTGCTTTCTTTTGCCGAGGCGCACAGAATGCTGCTACCTTCCCACCAAAGATAGAATCTATTTATCTACTTGTATTTTTACCTAATTCAAACTGTTAGGTTGGCAGGAGCTAAGCAGACAATGGGAGCTCACCCTGTTACACAGCAGCTCTTGGATTTTGAACTCAAGCCATGATCTTCCAGCCAACCAGCCCAGCATCTTAACCACTCTTGCCACTGCACACCCTTTCTTTTGCCACAATTGTTCTATTTATAGATCTTTGTATTGTGTGATTTTCTCCAGTTCTTTCTCTTCTATTATTTATTGATCAGTCAGCCAGATGTTTAGAGTGGATTTGGCATTTTCCTCTACCTATTGAGTCCTTCCCAAGGACCTTGGATAGGCAGATGCTGTTTTTGATGCTGTTAAAGGCATCATCACATTATTATTAAGGTTTCATTTCACAGTCTATTATTATTATTAGACATATGTTTTACTTCCTTGATTGCTTCTCAGCTAGCAAGAACTCTATTATAAACACAGACATCTTCCAAGGTCCTGCATTCAGTCTCCTCTATAGTCTCTCTGCTGCAACTGCAAATGTGTAATTTATTAATAAAGTGCCCCTTTTATAAGGGAGTTATTCTTGCCTACCACGGCTCTCCAAAAGAAACACTCACTCAATCAAAGGGCTTTGGAGTGCAAGTACCACTTGTGTAAAATATCACACAATATTATTTTATACTTCCAGTTTCAAAAGACCATCTACTTTTCCCCATTAGACTAACAAATTACAGCAATTATGGTCAGTAATGTAGAGGTTTCTCAGTAAATGCTCAACCCTCCCCCCCAGGGAGGAAAGAAAACAGAGGGGTGTTAAAGCAACAGTGCCTTCCATCCAGTAGACTAATGCTTAGCTCTGTTTCATAAAGGCAATCCAGTCAAGTTAGACTTGGAATACATCCTTAGTCCTGAAATCTATACCCAGTGATTTTCTTATGATCATTATAAAAAGTAAAATCTTATTGACCTCATGGATACATCAGCTTCTTAGATATCCATTAGCAATTTGTCATTATGTTCTTCAGGGATTTTTTTTTTACTTCCCAGACCTCTTATTCTAAATCGCCCATCAAGTTATTATTCACACCCAATCCCATTTAGCTTCTGAACTTTATCAACAAATGATTTCTTCCCAGAGCAACAGAAAATTGTTTGTTTACAACTTGCCTTATCTATCAAACATTTCAGTCTCAGACAAATCATGCCATCTGTTTTTGATTTTTTGAGATGTTAAATGTTTATGTAGCCCATTCTAGCAATGGTTAAGATGTTAGACTTAGACTCAGAAGACCTACTTTGAACTCCACTGCAGAATTTTGGTCCAACCATTCTTTCTTAATCCATCTGGACTCACAGATTATGAGAATAAAGTGACAGTTGATGCACCATGTCCCAAGGTTCTGAAGATGTAATTTTGTCAGCAGGCCTGAGAACCATGAATGGAGATGGAGCTGATTAAGTGGTTGTTTTGTGTTGCTGCTGCCTTGGGAATATAGTGAGTTGGGTTTTTGGGTTTTTATATAACAAATGTTTAATCTCGTATGC
Organism: Acrochordus granulatus; assembly: GCA_032468055.1. Taxonomy (NCBI): domain Eukaryota; kingdom Metazoa; phylum Chordata; class Lepidosauria; order Squamata; family Acrochordidae; genus Acrochordus; species Acrochordus granulatus. The sequence continues at coordinate 114,172 of JANHZU010004958.1, read as the reverse complement.
TGCCTGAAGTCACCTGTGCATGAATTGAGCAGCCACACAAATTTGTTGAACAAACAAATAAATAAAGAATCCCATAATAGTGAGATGTAAAAGCAGAAAATGATTTAAAAAATGAAGCACAGTCACATGCATAATGGGCATAATTGATTGGGAGCTGCCAATAAATGATTGGGAGTTGTCCAGAGTTGGTTAGAAGATGGATGGCTATATAATTGTTTTAAAGAAATAAATGAGATAGAGCTCTCAGGTCTGTCAGGAGGGGGAAACTATGCAAAGAAAGATTGAGTTCAACTTTTGGGTGGATTTGACCAGGGGCTGAAAAGAAAAAACAACAGTGCATCTCTAAGGAAAAGGCAGTTGGGTAGTGGCTCATAATGTTCTGATACCACCATTCTAAGTGCCCATTTTCTTCTCGCCAAGTCACATGACCCACCGTGAAGTTGCTAACAAGGGTTTGGAAAGAATTCCAGAAGAATGTGCTTTGCAGATTTTCCCCATCTTGTTAAAGTCATCGAATGATATGAAATGTGGGCTGGGTAGAGTAATAGCTCTCTGACAAAGACAAGATAAAGACTGATTCATATATTGCTAACAACAGTCTATCCTTTGCATTGAGGGGATAGATTATTCAGAGAGTAAAGCAGCTGTATAAAGAAAAAAATGGTTCAAACTGGATTTTTAATACATAAATATTTGATTTCTAAAGAATGCAATTTCGCAACACCTGTACACAACATCTTTTTCGAATTCTGTAATGCAATATACAGTCCCAGCTGTATGCATGCTTTATTTATTTATTTATTAAGAGTATGTGCTTCTAAATTCAGAAATGACTATCAGTGGCTCGCAATAAAAACATTAAAACCATAAAATATGACTATTAAAACATATATAAATCTATATTAGGGGAATATATATGCAGAATTATAGATTTGACATGATGAACAAAGTTTGGTGCTGAATCTTTTTTTTTAAGTTTTAACGAAATCTTCTGCAAAGAATAGCATGGTATTACAGCTGAAAAACACTGAAAAAAAAAGAAATTACATGAAAACTAACTTTTTATTACTCTCCAGCAGACACTGCTGGTAACCCTATTATCATCCTTTCCTCCATAGCAAAAAGTGACATTTCATTTCTATGTACATTACATATGATTATCTGGACCCTTTTCAGTCTGGGTTCAGATCTGGTTATGGGATGGAGACATTGGTTGCATTTGTTGATGACCGCTGGGGATTGTGCATCCATCCTGGCTTTCCTTGACTTCTCAATGGCTTTCGATACCATCAACCATGGTATCCTTTTGGGTCAGCTGTGGGGGCTAGGGCTGAGTGGTGCAGTTTTGTGCTGGTCTGGCTCCTTTCTCCAAGGCCAGTCCCAACTGGTGTTAATAGGGAGGGAGAGGTCCAGTCCACAGCTGCTACTTTGTACTGTGCCACAGGGCTCAGTACTTTCCCCTCTCCTTTTTAACATCTACATGAAACTGCTGGGTGAGATCATCCCTGGTGATCCTGACTCAGTGTCTGGAAACTGGATGGATATGGATGGGGGACAACAACCTTTGATTGAATCTTGGCAAGATGGAGTAGCTTTGGGTGCCTGGGGCTTCAGGATCCAGGACTTTAACATCTTTAACTCTGGATGGGATAGCCCTGCCCCAGACTGACCCTGTGCACAATCTGGGGATTCTCCTGGACACATGGCTCCTGCTTGAAGAGCAGGTGGCAGTTGCAGCTAGGAGGGCCTTTGTACAAGTTTGTGTTGTGCACCAGTTGTTCCTTTTCCTGGACCAGAAGTCCCTATGCTGAGTCACTCATGCCCTCATCATCTCTTTGTTGGACTACTGCACTGTGCTCTACATGGGGCTACCCTTGAAGGAGGCTGCAGCTAGTGCAGTATGCAGATGGACGGATGATTTGGGGGGCCCATAGAATGGCTCATGTAATACCTTTATTCCACGAGCTGCACTGGATCCCATTTTGCTTCCAGGTGCAACTCAAGGTGTTGGTTTTACCTTTAAAGCCTTGCATGGCATGGGGCCAAGCTCTCTGAGGAATTTTCTCACCCCAATGGGGACGATCTGCCCCATCAGAGCCAGCAGAAGAGACTTACTTCAGATCCCATCAACCAAGGAATTTCAGCTGGCAGGGTCAAGAAGAGCTGTGGCTCCTGTAGAACATCATGCCTCCAGAAGTGAGGTCTGCATCAACCCTTACAGCCTTCCGAAAGGGCCGTAAGACCTGACTCTGCCAGCTGGCTTGGGGCCCCATGGAGGGACACCATCTTGGAGGTGGCTGATGGCAGAATATTGACTTCCTCCCCCATATGTATGTTTTCACTCCTGTTCTCTCCATTTGGCTGGTTTTTATTTTTATTTAATTTTAATGTTTTTTATCGTTTTATGTTTTTATGGTAAGCCATCGAGAGTCATTCTTGAGTTCGGTGGCATATAAATTTGATAAGTAAGCAAGTAAGGAAATAAATAAATATGTTATCATGTAATTATTATGCATTATTTTTAAAATCATTTTTAAAAAGTCTTCCTTTAGAGAGATGAATGGAGTGCTTTCTTCGTTTGAGAAGAAGTGCTGAGTCATTTCTAAACTAGGAAGCCTTCTTTGCGGATGTTAAATAGTTTGAAAGGTTCCTTTGGAATCCTAATGGATCTTCTGAAAGACCATTTGTATGTGCTGTGTTTTTCAACTGTACTTAATTTCTTCACTGCTTTACCTCATCTTCCTCTCTGTCCTTTCTCCTTCTCCAAATTGCTTTCTAGATTTAAAAAGTGTAGCTAGGACTGCTATTCCACATTTTCGTTCCATATTATGCCACATTACATACAAATATGTCTTCTTTCCAGATATATGAAGCAATTTTATTTAAAAAAAGAGAGGTGTCTGAACATGATGGAAAAATAGCCAAGAGATGGAACATTATAATGGAGTTGGAATTTGAATGTCTCCACTTGAAAGTGTGGTTTATTTTGACTAGATTGCTTTACTCCACGGTCATTCCTGACCCCCTGCATTACTTTCAGTGGATTATTATTATTTTTTTAACCAAGAGAGATTTTTAAGCATGGACCAGAGTAGATAAGTGATATTGGTCAAAGCCACTGCTAGCAAACCCTGGAATTATTGACCACTTTAATAGCTCTTGCTGACCTCCAAATGAAACTTCACCTTTGGTTATTAACATGTCTTTCCACTTTTATGATTTTTTGGAACATAATTTGTCACAGTTTTTATCTGCTCAGAGCAAACGTTAGGCTTTTAAAAAGTGGGTTATCTTTTTCACAACTGCTAACAATTACACATCACAGAACAGAGTGGTTGGAAAAACCAATTATGAAAAGACCTGTGTGGAAAGCACTGTTGGAAAGTTTTGAATTATAGATTTTTGAAGTAGACCCACCTGGCAGCACTGCCTCGAGGAAATGGAAAGAAGGATCCATGTTTGGAAAATTGCCCATGAGGTCTATAAGGTAAGACAAAGGATGCAGGAATTAATTGCCCTTGTTTTATGTGAGGCATCAGCAACGCTGTTCTCAAAAAGCAGGCAAAGCCGTGGTGGTGTGTGTATCTCTCTCATAAAGTGACCTCTCATAATTACTGCAATGTCACTTTCAGCCACTCTAAAAAGATCTCAGTGTCTCAGACGGACTTTCGAAATCTAAATGGAAACACTTCTCTGCTCCAGTAGCCAATTCTTTGGGGAGCTTCTGTACTGCCATTTCATGTTTTATTTGTTTATTTTAGATGAACACATGAAATGCATGAATTATACTTTTAACTTGGGAATAAAGTCAACGTTTTGATATTCTCATCAGGGACATGGGATTGGCTGTAACTTCTGAATATATTTTGTAACAAACTGAGGTTGTGTAACAGCATCCTTGTTCTCCAGACAAACCAAATTCAAAACAGAATTTCAGGATTAAAGAGATTCAGGAGAAGAGATTCTCCTGAATTTCTTCAAATAATAGTTTTTCTGAAGCAGAAAACTCCTTTTTAAATCATACTCTGTTTTGTTCTGTTTGGATATTCACCCACATAACGAACCTTCCTTATTACAAATGTTGTTGTAATTTGAAAAACAACACACCATAGCAATGCCGAAGAAGCCAAGGGAGTCTGATGCCTCCCTTGCCAGCATACCCCTCACCATGGCATTTTATCAAATGAATTCACCAAGGATCAACAAAAAGGTAAGCATGGCTAAGGGGTGTCTCAATTTCCTGAGAAATGCAAATGGCTCGTGATCTTCAAGTCACTGTCTAAACAAAACAGTTGGCACCTATTGCGTTTATATGTTTCTATCTAATTTTACCTTTTGTGAACAAGTTGATTGTCGAGTCCCAGGAAGAAGAATCCTCCCAAAGTTCTAATCACAACAGAGCTTAACATTATCCTTTAATGATTTATTAAATCATTATTTAATGATAAACCTTTAAGACAGACTCTAAAATAAATTTCTTAACTTTCTGGAAAACATTCTTCCTTTCAGACTCTGAGGACTGGACTGAGATTTATGCCAGAAAGTTAAAGTGTCTGAGCTTTTCACTCCTGTGAATTAACTCCTTTTGGGTGTCAGAGCCTACAGAAAAATCACTGGCCCCAGGAGTGATGGCCAGAGGTGGCAGATGCTGGGAGATAGCAACATCTGAATAGCTACAAGTCATGTATCTCCATGTTTATAGAATTTTCCTTACTCATAAACTCTACTATATTAAATACATTTCTCCAGTCCAGTATTGTTGCATATAGCTCAGTTATAGGATTATTTTTTTTATTCTTATTGCTTTTGTTTTTGGGATATTTTGTTCTCATACCATGATATTTTAAGTTGTATGCCATGGAAGTCACTGAGAATCATTAGATTGAGGCAGGATGCAAGATGTGATAGATTCAATCATTAGATTGAGGCAGGATGCAAGATGTGATACACTTTAAAAGTGTATCACATCTTGTTCAATCTCTTCAAGGTTCCTTCTGTCTCTGTTCATAGGGATTAGTTTTTATTTCTACAACCATCCTTCTTCTTCTTCTTCTTCTTCTTCTGTGAATCTGTTTCCATTGGTCTGGAATGTAGTATCCAGAATTGGGGAAAATATTGGTGGAGGGTAGTAACCAATTAGTTATTAAAAAAACATTCCTTAGTCTCCACAAGAATGTTCCTAGGATTAATTCACACTTTATGCTTATGGGTGATCTCACTTTTGGAGCCTGACATGTCTACAGTTGAAATCTTGTAAGATCCCAGTGAAGAAGAGTTGAACATTTTACTCACTTTTGTGTCCAAGACACAGTTCACTGCAAAAATTTATCAACAGCCCCTTCCAGAATGGATGCCTATTGCAGTTTATGATACCTTCCCATAATTTTTGAAATAGTTTTGGAGCCACTCAATATATATCACAGGCATAAATAAATAAATAGCTGCTATTGTTTCCTAAAGCCTGATGGGTGATGGAAAGATATATAGATAATGTTGTATGAAAAATTACAGTAAAGAATAAAATAATCCCCACTGAATGTAACCAAATGCACACGTGTATGCTTGCACATTTCAGAACCCAAGCTATTTCTTCAGTGGTTCTCTTTCTCTGCCAAAGTGTTTTCCCAATGCACGTTCACTGTTGGAATTTCACCTTTATTCTCCTTTATTTTGCAATTGCAATACATTCTATTAACAACAGTTCACCAAGTGTTAAGATCTCCCACTAGCAAACTTCAAAGCTAATCATAGTATGCACCCTATTCCTCCCCACGCTTGGTGTGTCAAAAGCATTTGTTTTAATCAGACTTACAACTTCATTATCATGACTAAACATAGACTGGCTGAGTGTTGTTGCTTGTATGCCATGGTGTAACATTAATATAAAACTGAGCTCCCACCTAGCCTAGTGACAAAGAATATTTGAGTAATAATTGTTTGCTTTGGTAAATGTCTTGGTGTCATTTTGAGATTAGCTGATGCATTTTTAATCAGAGCCTGTTGCTCCCATCTTCATTCATAATTAGTGGAGGAATCGCATGAGACAAGATTACTGACTGATTTATTATTACAATACACATATTGTGTGTGTGTTGAGAAGACAGGTTTTCAGAGAAAAAGAATTAATGCCATATTCAGCTCTGTCTTGCTCTATCTCAAAGATTTTCTTCTCTAAAAGAAGCAGCTTCTGTTTTCTATTTTATTCTCAGATGATTAGGAATTTCTTTTGGACTTCTCTCATTGTGTTTTGAGCCTTTATGGTTGCAAAGTGGCTAATGTTGATGTCATTTTTTATTCTGATCCCCAGTTTTTCATCACTCTGAAGCCTCCCTGGCTGCCCATATTTACAAGTCTGAAAAACCCCACAGGAGGAATTCCCTTTCAGTGTGTTATAGTGGGATGTAATGGACATTTCAAAAGCCAGAGAGACTGAAAACCACTGTAAAGTGTCTTGTGCATTGAAGGACACAGGGCATTCACATATTTCATGATTAATTAAGCATATGAACATAACAATCCACCCCATAAATTTTCATCAAAGCCCTTTTGAATGCTTATTCCCTTTTATCCATATATCAATATATATATTGAGAAATGTATACATTCTTCTCATCTCTTTCATTTCCACATGGAATTGATAAAATCTCCTAGATAGCAGATGAAATGTTTTCTGATTACATCTAACAATAAAAAAGCCTAGTAGTGCCTTTTTAAGAAAGTTTAAATTTTTTGCAATTTTGCTACAAATCATGACCTGGGTTAATGAGAATACACATAGATATTTAATTTCTTCCTTCCTATGGAGACCTTGGACAACCACATATTCTTATTTGGTGGATGGATATTTTTAAAATAATCTAACAAGAGCACAGCCTTTCCTCCTCACTCCTTCCCTGGGAACACTGGATTAAGCACAGTTAAAATGTTTTACAGTACAAGGAGAACATTTTATCTGTGATAAATAATCAATATTTCAAGCTAGCAGTGGTAACACTTTGAAAATGGTAAATCACAGCTTCTCATTTAAATTGTTGGCCCATGGAGAATAAAAGTTAAAGCATCAACTATTTATATTCATTTTGTACAATTCAACAGTGACAGGGGGAGGAAAAGAATAAGCAAACATGTCAAATATGCTTTTGGATTACACAAACAAATGTAAGGAGGTTGAAATAAAGAACTTAATTGACATCAACACTGGGGTCCTTTCTCTCTTCCTTTGGAAAAAATAACTGATTACTGTTGCTTAGATGTAAGCATGAGATAAAGGAAAGCTAACATGATTTATTATGCTCAGAAACACTCTTGGTTATGACTTTGTTGTGGCTCCCAAAATATTTGCTTTGGCAATAGCTGAACTGTGTTTAGATTGCAATAGTGCAGGATGAATATTGGGAAGAGTAACGGGAAACATTTTATCCAATTTAAGATCTTCAGTTGAAACTGCCATTGTGTGAAAAATTATATTTTTAAAAGAAGATTTCAAAACTCCTATTAGTGAAGTACTTTTTACTAGGTTACCTCAGATGTATTCAAGCTTTCAAATTCTGCAAAACTCCTCCATCACATAGTATCTTTTATCACTTAACTTACACGTCAATCCATTGAGAAAGGATAAGAAAAAGTTATTCATCTTTGGGCCAAGACAACTTTTGAGCCTGCTTGTTTGAAACTTTTTTGTTTTGTTTTAAGCCTTGGAATAAAAAAAAATAATGTCACATCTTTAGAAAGACAAAATAAATAGGGAAGGAAGGAAGGAAGGAAGGAAGGAAGGAAGGAAGGAAGGAAGGACGGAAGGAAGGAAGGAAGGAAGGATGGAAGGAA
>JANHZU010004958.1:91724-106248 GCA_032468055.1 Acrochordus granulatus | reverse complement strand
ATCAGACCCAGGAAAAGATTCCCTTGTCTTTTCTTCAGCCTTTTAGAAAATGGAACAAAAAAATTCACTGAGGAATTTTTGGGATCTTGCAAGCGTAGTCAAATTTGTTCCAATAAATATTGAATAGTTGGTAATTGGTATCTCTTGGTGTTCTTTAGTCACTTTGATTTTTGTACCCTAGAGCTGCTTGTTGTTCAGTCGCACAGTCATGTCTGACTCTTTGCGACCCCATGCAGCACACCAGGCTTCCCTGTCCTGCACTGCCTCCTGGAGTCTGCCCAAACCCATGCCCATCGCATTTACTATGCTATCTAACCATCTCATCCTCTGCCATCCCTTTCTCCTTTTGCCTTCAATCTTTCTCAGCATCATGGGCTTTTCTAATGAGTCCTCTCATTAGAAAATTATGTGGCTGAAGTACTTGAGCTTCAGTATTCCAATGAAAAATCAGGGTTGACTGGTTTGATCTCCTTGCAGTCCAAGGGACTTTCAAGAATTTTCTCCAGCACCACAATTCAAAGGCATCAATTCTTCACTGCTCAGCCTTCCTTATAGTCCAACTCTCACAGCCATACATTACTACTGGAAAAACCAGAGCACTGACTATATGGACCTTTGCCGGCAAGATGATGTCCCTGCTTTTTAATATGCTTTCTAGGATGCCATAGCTTTCCTCCCAAGGAGCGCCTTTTAATTTCATGGCTGCAGTCATTTGCAGTGATCCTGGAGCCCAAGAAGTTAAAATCTGTCACTGCTTCCATTTCTTCCCCTTCTATTTGCCAGGAAATGATGGGAGCAGTTGCCATTAACTTAAGTTTTTTAAATGTTGGATTTCACCCTCATCCAGAAGCTCTTTAGTTCCTCTTCACTTTCTTCCATTAGAGTGGTATCATCTGCATATCTGAGGTTGTTGATATTTCTCCCGGCAATCTTAATTCCAGCTGGTGATTCATCCAGCCCAGCATTTCGCATGATGTAGTTTGCATATGAGTTAAATAAGCAGGGTGACAATATACAGCCTTGCCGTACTCCTTTCCCAGTTTGGAATTATAAAAGTTCTTAGTGGGTAGTTTACCTAAGCTTCTTCCAGCACTGAGAATGTTGGGTAAGTAAACCTTAAAGGATGACATTGGTGGTTACAATGACTGCCTTCAAATGGAACATCCCAAAGCACCCTCACTTGTATAGTGGAAGATAAGTACTTCTGCACTCAGTTGGGCTCACAAACTTTTTATACAACTCTTCTTCTTGCACATTTGCTCTCTTGCAAGGCAAATGTACACATCCTGGGCTGCATCTTGGAAAGATTAACATGCAAGCCACCTCTCTGATGTGGACATAATGTTGGACAGATTCATCACAAAGGAAATAGGTTATTAATATATAATGACTCAACACAAATGTCATTATTGTGCTCCACTACCTGCTGACAATGACAAACCTGTGCTATGAAGGCTGGCCTGAAAACAAGCTTGCTGTGTAATTGATGAAGCAACAAATGCAGCCACTCTTGGTCTCACCATCCCACTTCTTCCTCTGCTTTCTACTATATCCACAGGGGTTCTCCATTAGCCATCCTTTCCACAGGAGGCAATGTCAGGCTTCTTTGCCTTATGCAACAAGATGAAGCAATTTGCACTACAGTCTTTCCCAAATAGAACTGTGGCCAAACCTGGAAAGTAGCTGGCCTCTTCAGAAGTATAAAGCTGGATTCCACCAACAAAAAGAACTTGAAACTTGCTGTTGGAAAAGAAAATGTCCGCACCAAAGAGTGGAGAAAGTGCTTGCCTAATAATTCTATTTATGGTTTTCTTTTATGAAGAAAACCTGCATCAAGTCTGGGTGGGAGGAGGTGACGCATACGCCTAGACTTTTAGCCCATATTGTAGCCTTTTGGTTTTTTAAAACCCTCAGGGCCCTTTCCAGCTATAAATTTTGAAAATTCATAGCAAGATATTCTATTATAAATTAGGCTTAACTCAAATTTTTTAAAGTGAGACATTCTGGTCTTTCCTATCAGTACAATGTTGTTACCATTCTGCATTCATGGTTTGACCTTCTCTGCTTTCTGATCATTTTGAAGATGATAAGAAAATTGTTCAGTTTTCAAAAGTTGCCCTCTCCCGGTTTAAGAGCGTCAAAATGACACTCAGGCACATGCCTTCCCAGCATGTCTTAGATCTTCATGCAAAAATCATTCCCCTTTCAATTAAAACTTCAGGAAACCCAACCTTTGCTATGAGGCATTGTGTAATGGTATGTAGAAAAGACCTTGGGAGATGTGTGCAGCTGCATTGTGAGTGGAGCAAGAAGAAGCTCAGAAAAGACCCTCCTTAGGTTCTCAGGCTGTAAAGATGATGGCAGGAGCTACTGACAATTATTAGATCGAGGCAAAAGCCAAGTAAATTAACTAATTTACTCCTTCTCCTTCTATACTGTGCTTACCTTTCAAAGGAGAAATAAATTATGCCTGGAGGGCATAAGCTTCTACATAAAGCTCTGATTATGATAGTGGAGCAGGGAGGATGGACTGTGAGGAAGGAAGGCAGGAAGACAATCTTGCTGTCCAGCATTATGTTGCTGGGAAAACAAAGAAAGAACGACAAGAATTTCAGACAGGGATATTTTATGTTACTTGGGGCTAAAAACAAACACTTGACAACTATAAGAATAAACTGAGTAAAGCCGCAGTCATAGTGAATTAATGAGGGTCGAGTCTCTCTAAAATGCTTTTATTCTACACCTTTCCTATCGGGATTGAGTTGTTTGTTTTCTCACATAAGCCAAACACCTTCACCCACACTCTCTCCCCACTGAGTCTCACCCCTGCAGAGGATAACATCTTCTATTTGTTAGCTAACAGCCACCTGGATGACATCGACACCAACTTGAAATGCCTCCCTGGTAGACACAGGAAATGTTAGACCAGACTGACCTCCCAAATGAATATATTGTTATTACTTCAGATGCTTCTGTGCTGCTTCCATCGTTATGACCCTAAGCAGCTCCCAAGCACCATATAAATGAAACATGGACATAATAATCCTTCCCCCCCACGATAATCAGTAAGCATCACTATATAACCATGACAATCCATAATTTTGTACTTATCTTCAGTTACATAGCATGACATACTATCAAAGCATCATTATGCATCTTGCATACCTTGGTCACAAAATGTTCTTGGAAACAGCCAGATTTTCACTAGTTTTCTAAACCTTAGAATAAGAGATCACATGCAATACTTGAATGAATGGAATTCCCTAAGAGAGTAGCTCCCATAGATAAGACTTTTTTACAGGAGAGGGGACTTTTAGAAGGTCTCTTCCATGGGTCTGCTTTGTGGAAGCAAATTCTACGCAGCTTGTTTCAGCCAGGAGCTGCTGCTGACACATCTGTATTGTACTGCTGCTTCAAGGCACACCAGCCATTACACATTTGCAAGAAAGCCCAGTGAGTCAGTACCTCTTCAGTAAAGCTTTCACTCTTTTCTCATTCCACTCAAGAAGAATAAGCCTCAATATCTTATATTCTATAAATAAATATATTCTATATATGCATAAAATATATTCTATAAATTCTATACAATCTTTACAGAATATATATTTATATAGAAGAATCATCTTGATATGATTCTTTTCAGATAACCAAAGGTTTGGGGCATACAAGCATGCCCACAGAGTGATGTTTCTATAAATATCAAAAGTCATGAATCTAAATAACAATATTTATGAAAGTTCCCATCAACTATAGAACTCATTAGGTCCATCACTGTTTCTCAGCCCACCCAATTCACATAGCTGTTACAGAGGTAAAAAAAGGGGAGATTCCTTGAAAGATCTAGAAATAAAAGTAGGAAGACAGAAAATAAAAAAGTATAAAAAAATAATGGCAATATTTTTAAAAATTAGAGGAGTTTTGAAGGATTTATAGCATTCTCCCTTTCTATTTTCAGCCTTTGGTGGAAATCAATATATTCATTTTGTCTGAAAAGTTTCTTCATCATTTGTTTGGGGACAGTTTCCTGATGATGCTTGACAATGCTCTTTTTTCTTTGCCAATTGATCAATGAATGAATAAATCCATCAATCAGTAACTGCTTTACAAAAGGTTAATCCCATCAAATAAGGCAACTTTGTTAATTTACATATTCATCTTTTTTCCCATTTTTCCTGAAGCAATGAAGGAAAAACCAACCCCCAGTACAAAATATTGATTTTATCAATCAACTCTTGCTGTAGCTACAGACAGCATTTTTCTTGTGCCCAGAGCATTAGCCTTGTACTTGTTCAACTATAAGAATTTATTTATTTAATAAATTTAATTCAATTTATGATATATTTATTATTTTATTTATAGCATTATTAAATACATAAATAAATAAAAGCAAAATTACAAAAAACAAAGAAGAAGGGGTGTGGAAGGAAAGCAAGCAATAATAACCATCAATATAAACACAAAAATTATAACTATAAGGGCTTCTTATTACACCTCCCTCTATATTTTGTATACACAAGTTTCAGCAAAGCATGATTTTACTCAGTGGATGGAAGAGCTGATGGTACTTGTGATTCGTAATATATAGTCTCTTATAGATACAGATAAGTTACAGATGATAATGAAAAAAGGTCATTGTTTCATAGTCAGAATTTGAGAAAATCTGTACTTGGGCAACTAACATTTGAGCAGGAATAGAATAACTACTTTTTAGGCAATGCATTTTAAATAAGTCAAGTCTTCAGAAACAACAACAGGGGGCCAAGGTCCCTGCTGTTTGTTTGATAGGAAAGATCAGTGAAAGAGTGGAAAGAAATAGATCTGATTAAGCTTTTCAGCTAAGAATTCAGTTTGACTCACTGGAATATATCTTAACTTATGATGGTTTCCCTTCTAAGATGGATCTCTTCCTATGCTCACTCTTTCGCTTTCCCTATATTAACTTACACATACCCGTGTAAAGTTGAGACGTGTTATTTTTCACAGGAAATAATGGGAAAATAATGAGAGATCTGGGAGAGATCTTGAGCTTGCTTGGAAATTCTTTCAAGGGAGCACAGCTATTGTAGACCTTTGATTGAAGAGCAGCACATTCCTTTTATCTGAACATGTAGTGTTGACATTCAACAATGTCAACATTGCTTGAAGGAGGTGGTCTGTTTTTGTATTATTAACAGAGCTGAACTTCAGCGAAATGGGAGTATTAACTATGTTCTCTACATAAATAGCTCATGTCATGTCATATGTCATTTTTTTTGGCAAGAGGTCATCACATTCAATACATGTACCTTTTTTTTTGTCTGTGCTCCACATAAAAGGCCTGTACAGAGCTTTGGATGGATACCATACTGCAGAGAAGATCAGGATCCTGCATACTTTGAATATCCTTTTGGAAATCAGATTTTGAAACACTGCTGGCATTTAGGAATTGTTGAATATGTTAATTTCAACTTCACTCTGTTTCCTGGTTCTGTTTGTTTCTGCCCAGTAGCACATCAATTCACAAAGTTAGGGAAGGAGGAAAATCCACCAGAAAATTTAAGTACATTTTGTGTCCATTTTTACCATAACCTTTAGTTTGCATAAAGGGGTTCAGTGACATAGCAGTTAAGATGCTAGACTTGTTGGTTGGAAAGTCGGCAGTCCAAGTTCAGGACCCAGGTGCTACATAATGGAGTGAGCTCCCATTATTTGCCCCCACTCCTGCCAACCTAGCAGTTCAAAAGCATGAAAAATGCAAGTAGATAAATAGGTACAGTTTTAGAAGTTGTCTCTAATTTAATGCATCACTTAGCCTACTTTTCCATCATTCATTCATATTCATTCATTCTTCTTTTAATCTGCCCAAGAACTGAAGCTCTTTGAAAAGAACACAAAATTGACATGTGTACATTTTTTTCTTTTAGTGTGCTTTGGGATAACACACATCAAGTGGTACATGACAATAAAAGACTTTAAAAAGTCAGATTTCAGAATACAAGGGTATTCTGGTTTAGCAGAGTTTCTATAAAAATTCAAACCAATTCAGTCTGGATGGAAAAGTGTAGTCACTCAAATCATTTGATCACTAGCCCTCTGTCCCATAAATAATAGAAAAAAATGATTTAAGTTGCTTAATTTGAAAATGGAAAGAGCATCTTAAAACAATTCCCTTGCCCTGGAAAAAATCTCTTAGTTATTTCCAACCTACATAATGCACCATGCACCGAAAAAAATGAAAGATCAGATGCATAAGTAAGTGAGCGGTATCTGATTCCACAGAAAATGGGGAAAAAGGAAGTATGAAAGAGATGAACATGGAGTTAAAAGCAAAAAAAGTAAAGTGCTGATTAGGAAGGCAAAGATGACAGAAGGGAGGTGGGAGAAAGAAAATGACATTGCCCTTGGGATGAATAAAACAATAAAAGATTTGTTATATCTAGGCAAAAGAGACAAGATTAACAGGGGGAGTCTCCCCCACCATTCTAGAATATATACAAGAGAGCTAATAATACCGACTGAAGAGCTGGCTGATAGGCTGGTAATGAATAATTTCTTTTTGAAAGAGCTGTAAAGTGAACCCCAGGTAAAAGAGGGAGACAATGATTTCCTGGTAGCATGTCCCTGAAGAAACTAATCAGGCATTAGCCAAATGGTGCTTATTTTCAAATAATAGTCATGGCCATCTAAAGCTCCCCTTCTGCTAGTGAGACTATTAAGCAGAATCTAAAATTACCTAGCTGTATCACTGCGCCCTAGCTGTGAAAAGCTGGTGAAAAGCAATCCCCTTTTTGGCTTTTTTCCCTTGACTCTGAGCCTGCTGCATGTACAACTAAAAAAACCTTTGTTGCACTCATGGATCTCTGTTTTTTTTTGGGGGGGGTACATTCTTAGTTTTCATGGGAAGAGCCCACTGCTTAGTAGGCAGACAAAAAGTTCTGAGTTCAGCCTAAGGATCTATTCAATTAAAAAGGATCTTAGAGAATATTCCTGGGAAAGATCCTCATCTGGAGACGGGCTGCCAATCAAACATCACAGATAGAGAGATGTCTGACAAACATACGGATATTTCATCACAGAAACTAATGAGACATTGATTTGTTTTTGGAATCTCTTTTGAACCAAAAGAAGAAGAAGAAATAGAAAATAAAATTATAAATAAATAAGGTTCAGGCCCTGCAAAATCAGCCTGGACATTCCTTGTTCAAAAAGTAAGAAAAACATAATTCTGCTAGAAATTAGATATAAAGGGAAAAGAGCAACTAACAACGGCAATATTGGTTTAATATAAAATTGGCCTGTTTTTCTGAAAAAGTATTGGAATATTTTATCCTGGACATTACAACTCTATAAGGGTGAAGGCAGAAGCAATCTCAAATATGGAATCTAAGGCTTCTTTATCCAAACTATACTCTATGTGTGCTACATTCAGGAGAGAGAAGAAAGATATTCCCCTTCTCTTATCTCACAATCTTTTCCTGAAGATCTATGTCCTGTGAAATGATTTTGCAAAGGTGAATCACACCTTTTGACATGGGGAAAGAACACTGTTTTTCAAACTTGACAACTTTAAGCTGATTGGGGCATTCTGGGAGTTGAAGTCCACACATCCTAAAGTGGCCAAATTTGAAAACACCGCAATACGAAAGATAGACTGAAAGCTACTGAGAGATAGGAGAACAATAGGCTGTAGATCAGCCTGGATTCTAGTTGTCTTAATCATAGCCTAAACAAAATGAACTCTTGTTTCTACCTATCAGGCTATTAAAATGGAAAAGTCTACTTTTATATGAAGGTCACACCCACTGGGTATAATATGTATGTAGGTCTTCCTCCAAGCCACCATTTGCCATCTGGCTATGGGTGATAGATCTCAGAGGTCTAGTAAAAAAGTCAAAGGAGTTACCGCAAAGCTGAAATCCATTACAGCTGTTCTGCACAGCAGCTTTTCTTGCTGCTCAGGATAAACAAAATAGGAGATTTGTTCTGCATAGTGTATTGTTCTCCCATATATCACTAACATACAGTATTGGATGTCCAAGGTAGCAAGGTGATAAGTTTTACTCTAATAGGCTGCATATATTCTATCAGTGCAAAGCCTTCCAAATTCTATCACACTTTGGTTAAAAACAAAGACATACTCCTTGATTTGCAAAAGATGCATTTTAAAACCAAAAAAGTATATATTTAGAAATATTGTAGGTGTGTGCATACAATGCCTATGAGGATCATTTATTTTTTAATGTTTACTAAAAATATGTTTACTGAAATATTATTTAAAGAAACATACATTGCAGAGATTTGTTTTAAAAGCATAAAGCTGGAAATTTTACATTAAACAAAAGTATACTGGTATACTTTTATATATATATAAAGTATATATATATAAAAAGTATACTTATATTTTATATAACAAAATGCCAGTGGTATGTGTATTACAGAAAGTTGTGAAATCACCAAATGCAAATTATTTATTTTTTTTAAATGATAAACCCTGACTAAATACAAATCTATTTTTTTAAAAAAGGGGACATTTTAATACAGATAAGATTGATCTGAACATCTGAGTATAAACCAGAAACACACATCTCATTTGATCAAGTTTTTGGAGTGTGCATGTGATTCTCCCATCTGTACTTTACATCTGAAATAAAAGAATCCCAGAAGGATTTTTTTATTTAAAAAAGCATTGATTCAGATGCCAGGAGCAAGAGGAGAGTTCCTAAGGAAGGAAAATGGAGGAGGTTCCTGATCCAAAAGTAAAAACTCAGCCATAAGGAGATTGATTTTTTTTTCACAGCCTCGGGACTAACTGCAGTCGAAGACAGAAACTTGCATCAGCACCCGGCACATTTCTGCATTCAGATCTGGAAAGAGGAAAGCAAATTCTGCCCATCTGCAAAAGACTGCAGGCCAAGAAGGAATAAATGCAACATAAGCTATGAAAGCTATTTGTTGGGATTACAACTTGTGTTATTCATGCTTATCCCAGCAAGCTGCTTCAGGCACAGATTGCAATCGTAAATTGATTAATTGATTAATCACACCTGCTAATTACATCTCACAAATAGGCAAAATTAATATTTGATGCTGGCCTTAAGAGGATTAATTTTCTTACTGATAAACCAGGGAGGAGGGAAAGAAAGCATTGCAGAGTGTTCAAAAACAAAAACTACACTGAACAATATTCTGGAAAGGGAGAAAAGCAAATCAGAAGTCAACATCGAAAGTAATTGCTATGTAGCTATTTCTAAAGTTTTCTTTCAAGCAGATATTAAACAGAGGCATCTATTATGATAACTGCATTAAGATTATTATATGCACAAAGGTAGAAAGATTCAGTTTTGAGCTCAGTGGAAGAATGATTGGTAAAGATGATGGAACTTGCTGAGATGGCTAAATTGACAACTTTGAGCAGAAACATACATTATTAATGCTCACTGGGAACCCCATGTATATTTTTGTGTGAATCAGAGAATCGGAAAAATTAGAAAAAATGAAATTATGATATATGGTTTTAATGAGTCATGAAAAAATAGATTATAGAAAAAATATAAGTCATGGTATAACCATAGAATAAGAGGTTAATTTTCTTTCTTTCTTTGCCTTTTCTTCCTCCTCTGTGGATCATCAAACACATCAAACCAAAGTTCTCACTCAAGAACCAGGCTCAAATTATCCTATTTCAGACACATTGCACAAAGACCTAGCTCTTTGAAAAATGTTTATAATGCTGGGAAAAGTGAAAAGAAAGAGAAAAAAGAAAAGAAAGACCAGCAGCAAGGTGGATGGACTCAGAGAGCAATGGACCATACACCATTGATACACCTGAAGAACCATGTTAGGGGCAGATCATCATGGAGAAAAATCTATTTATGTTTTGTTAGTTAGGTTGCTAAGAGTCAACACCAATTTTATGGATGATGATGAGGATAATCTTTACAAAAAGGAATACACATGCAGTTGCAGTAGCAAGAGGGTTTCCCAGGTTCTCACAACTTTTCCCAGAATTAAGAGTTGGCTGTTCAAGCTTGCTGATCATCTGATCAAACTGCAAAAAGAAAGAAAGCCGCTCTGTGCATGAAAGAGTTGTTTGAAGTTAAAGATGCAGAAAAAAGGACAAAAGGAAAGAAGAGAAACAGAACCACTTCCGATATCTTTCTCAAGATAAGGTGATTTTACCTTCTTATTCTTCACACTAATAACTTTAAATAAAATTCTTTCCCATCACCCTTTCTGTTTGCCCTCCTTTGAACCCAATTCTTTCTGAAAGGACAAATTTAAAACAGAGCAAAGAGTCCAGGGCGGTGGTAATTAAACGTTGATAAAACTGCTGCAAATTAAGAAGCAAAGTTTAATCATTACTCTTGGGGTTGAATGTGACCCAAACGTACTCCCAGGATATACACTCCCTCAAAACACACAGAAAAATGCCATGAGATCCTAATGATAAGATCTTCTGCTACTTTGTCTTGATCCTTAAAAAGCAACCACGATGGAGAGAAAACTATGCTAGAAAGGGTAGAGTTAAGCCATTTCCACTCTTGCCATTTCTCCTCTTACCATTTCTCCTACAGTAATTTTCTGTTTTCTGCAAGAAAGTCACATGAATATCTCATACACAATAGGAAAAAAGCAGCTTGGAAATCATTTTAAATCCTGAAAACAATATTGCCAACAAACTAAAGCCACACCTTTCTTCAGAATCTGAATGATAAGGCTTTGAACCGGATCTCAATTCACTGGTAAATGGTTTTCATGCATCCTTTACTATAAAAAGTCTTATATTTGCCCCATGCTATACAGACAATAACCTCACAGATTTAAAAGCTAAGCACTGTCAGGTAAAGTAAAATATCGCTCTAGTCAGACTCAACTTCTGGCCACTTCATGGATAATACATGCCCATGTACTGTAATTTTCTTGGCAAAGTGAAATAGTTTTCCACTGTCTTCTTTCCACAATTTTCTAAAACTCCCCAGTCATGGGACTTCCTGGTTATCTCTCATTCCAGTAACAATCAATCTATTCTAATTTTTTAATATAAGCCAAGCCTAGTATTGCCTTCCATGTTAACAAAGTATTTTGTTCACATTTTGTGCTAGGGTCCTAGAAACTACATGTATGCATCCAAGTTATTTTCTTGCCACTGATATACAAATGGGTTTCCGTAAGCTTCTTCCAAGATCTGATTTCCCAGTCCCATCTCTCTATTCATTTCTCATCACATGTTCATCAGGTTCAACATCTGATCTCAGGTAAGTTCAACCAGGTGCTACCACCTATTGAAACCTTATTGCCATCTGCAATGTACTGGAGAGTAATCATATCATCTGTATCTAAGTTCATAAAATTTCAATGAAATCCTGCTCTGATCACTTTGGGGAGTTCACTTCTTGTATTTCACTCAAAACCAAATTCAATGTTGGTTAAGTGGAAGACATGTATTATCACACTAAAAAAGAACTGAGTCAACCAGTCCACAGTATAATGGTCTATGAGACTGTTCTTGAGAGACAGGAGGAGGGCAGACTAGATAAGAGTCTTATCTTATGATCAGATAAGAGCAACTTAGCCCACAGAAGCAATTGGCATGTGGTAAATGTCTCAGAAAACACCCTCCATAATTTCCTGGGCTGTAAAAGTGAGGGAGAAGAGATGTATTTTCAGACCTGATGGATTTTCTTACTGCAACTTTACAATAAAATTATGTTAATGCTCATTATTGATACTCTTTGTCTGGCATCAGCCCTGCCTTGAAGGTTGCCACCAGTCTTGAAAGTCTGAAAGTAAACCCTCCCCCCTCACCTTTATAGTCCAAGAAACTTGGGAAGCTCCCTTTTCCTTCACTGATCATTACATATCCACTCCAAGTCCAGGGGAACCATTATCTTAGGTTTCAACTGAACAGATTTGTAGAGGTCATTGTTCCCCACTCTAGCATGAGTGGGAATTTTCTCCCTATTTAGTCCTACAACATAACCTTAAGAACTGAGAAAGGCTTCATTTCAGCATCTAGCAAATGCCCTGAAGCTTACAGTAGTAAATAGAAATGGTAAAATCAGCACTTTTGAATATACTACATTGATTTTTGTCTTCTTTTACTGTAGCAGATAGCTGCAGCAAATGATGCCGACTTTGGAGAGATGGACTTGGCTTGGAAGGATCTGGGCATGTGATGATGGCCTCCCTGGAATGCAGAGGTCCTATATAAGGGAAATGTTTTGCATTGATTTCCTTAGCTTGCCAGAAGAAATGTCCCTTTGCTGTTTTTTCTTCTTAATATTGTTTGTCTTTTTTTATTTAAAAAATGATCTGATTTCCATTCTGTAGAGCAGAAACCCACATTTAGTGAGCCCACAAAGGAGATTAGTCAAGAAATCTTATTAGTTACAAAATACACCACCCAAATGCATTAGTTTAATTGATTAGCCATAGGTTCATACATCCTGCTAATGGTGGCACAGAGGTGCCTCCCTAATCTCTTTTAAAGGACATATCCTCATGATGTCACCAACATCTCATGATGTTGCCTCCATCTTCTCTCCAGCCCACAGTATTCTTCAGAAGTTCCAGTATTGAAATAGTGTTTTACATCTGCCCCTAAACTCAGCTCAAATTGCTGCACCTGGATTGGGAAATCCTCCCAATGTTGACTTGGGGCTTCATCTTCTCCTTAAATGACTCCAATGTGATCTATATAAATCTACCTGGTTCAGCATGTGGTGGCTGGCATACACTAGTACAAACATGTTTTATCACCCATTTCATTTATTTCAGGAGAAACAATGAGAGATTCCTCACTTTTGCCAGATGTGGAGGAGGGGAGCAAAAGCTCACGAATGCTGCTTCTGAGCAGTGTTTTTGCTTCTATTGATCACCAAAAGGCATCTAAAAGCAGTTTAATTCCATTTAGAACTCATCAAGTATACATAGCTACAGATCTTACCAGGAATTGGATTTATGGATCCTTGCATTTTTTTGTGACTATATACAAGGCTTTAGCTGTAGAAGCAACCCAGTTCCCAAGGCTCAACAGTATTGTAGGAAAGAATATATAAAGACTCTCTTTAGAATGGTGTATAGGGTCCAACTTCCTTTTTATATGCAAATCCTGTATTCCATTCTAAAGATAGCTTGTTTCTCAGTGAGTTATATCCATTATGAAACATCTCCCTGGAAATGAGATTAGTCTTTACACTAATGGCTTTCAGTACACTTTCAAAATCTAGGTTGTTCATATTAAGGATAAGGTGATGCCATCTTGTTTCTGTTATTATGGTTTTTACTTTTTTATAATCTTTTTATTTATTTTAATAAATGGCTGTTTTATATTGTTGTATTGTATTGATGTTACTGTCAAGAATTACAGTTGCAGCAGACACAGAACCAATAAATAAGAGTTTGCCATCCAAAAGATCCAACACACTTCATTGGCAATGTGGTCAGCAAAATAATTAAGAGGCTAAGAACCACCCAGCTCCCCAGACCACTTACACATCTTAATGTCTGGATGTTTAGCACTGTTTTCCAGATGTTTTAGCACTAGGAACATCTGGTTCATTCGAAGTGAGTTGACCTGTGATGTTGGAGACAAATCAAGGATTGTTGCCAATTGTTACCTGATCAACCTCCATCCTTTCCCCCCAATCTTCAGGCTAAAAAAGGACAAGTTTGTTCAAAGTATTTTTTTTCTTTACCCCCTTCTCTCATGTCTGTGTGACATATGAATATATTATTTAATGCCAGAATATGGAGCAGAGTTATTGGTGTGAATTAAGTCTTATGCTTTATTCGCTATTTAATTTTTTTTAATTCCCTATTTACTATCCTCTATTACCAGGAACATCTTAAGAGCAATTGTTTTTCTCTTCTTGCTCTTTACCTCTAGACTGTTCCAATCCCTCCAAGCGTACGAAAACTGTCCCCAAAACAGATCAAGGAGGAGAAGAAGCACCAGTTAGTTCAGCTAATAGTTAAAAGAAAGGAGGAGGCTCCTTTTCTTTTGTATTTTTTTCTCCATTAACAGACTCTATGTAAGCCACAGAGAAAGCAGTGCACCCAATCTTGTTCAAAGTGCCCCATATTTTAATCAGGTCCACCCTACTTCTGCAGCAGCATCATTGCCTGACTACCAGTTATATGGGAGAGAAAGACATCTCTGCATGTGAAGACCTGAGATGTAAATTGCCATCTCCTCCTTTCTCCAGTTGGAAGAAGGCCAAGAGGTTCAAATTAGCCTTAGCCAAGTGGAAAGTGTGTGTAAATAAGAGAGATAAAATGTCTGTCAGCATTACCACTTTCCTCCTCCTCCTCCTCTCTTCTTCTTGTCCTCAAGAAACTGGAAATAGCCACTGGTACAATCTAAATAATCATAGGCAACTTTTCTCCACTTACCATGATTAAATTCTTTCTCTCACTGAGATACCTGCAAATGTATGTCCCTAGTTGATGGTTGTTCCTAGATGACGATGGCAGAAAGTGAAGAGGAGCTAAAGAGCCTCTTCATGAGGGTGAAAGAGGAGAGTGCAAAAGCTGGCTTGAAACT
>JANHZU010004958.1:43200-53803 GCA_032468055.1 Acrochordus granulatus | reverse complement strand
GGTTAATTTGTTCTATTTCTGCTTTATATTGTGTGTTAATCATTGTTACTTGTTTCAGATATTAGGGACAATAATTTCTACATAAAATTCTGTTGAAAATGATTTTTTGTGTGAATATTTTTGGGGGCATGGAATGGATCATCCGGCTTTACATTGTTTCCTGTGGGAAACCTCACTTCGGTTTAAGAGCAATTCGGACTAAGGGCGTTCTTCTGGAACGGATCAGGCTCGCAACTGGAGATTCCACTGTATTTCAAATATTGGCAGGTATTATTTTTCTTGACCCAATGATCTGCAAATGCTTTTTAAGGCCTTTCTTATGCGTTTGCATATATGTGTAAAGGAAAAGGCTATTTAGAAAAAAATCCTTGTTATACTCCTTTTTTATATTTGATAGATTTTTCATTTTTTGTATGTGTGTCAGGAGTTTTAATTGCTGCTTTCTGTGTAAAAGGTTTCCAGAGATGAAATTGCATATAGATAAAATATGGCAAAATTTTCCCAAGGGTAGTTTCCTCAGTGTGAAGTGCTAGCAGGAAGAATTAAATCAATATAGTGGTCAATTTAACAAGTGGCTTACAGTAATTCATTCTCTTCCCTATTTAAATAATATGGAAATCTTGTTTCTTCACTAAATTCTTCACATAAACCAAAATTAGGCAAATCAACACAGCTTGCATGTTGGATGTTCTTACTTCGATTACTAAGTGTGGTGTCTCTGAATGCATGTACTCGTTTTAGGAGAATTTTGATGGAAAGGTAAGAGAATGAACTAGGCAGGAAAAAACTTCTGGGAAGAAAACCCTATTTTTTCATTGTTTGAATACTGATGTAGATTGGATCCAAAATTAGTCATACATAGTATAAAAGCTTTGAACTTTAATTTGCTTATGTTAATCATCACTTTTTTCAACAACATAATTTATTATTAAATAATTAATTTTATTGAACATCATGGAATGGAGGCCAAGGTAAATGAACTTTCCAAAAAATAAAGAAAAAAACATTATTTATAAATACAAATAATGCTTTTCTTTATTTTTTAGAAAGTTCATTTACCTTGGCCTCCATTCCACATAGTTATTATATGAACTGTAGCATAGATGGTATCTGATGAACAAAACTGATAAGTTTCTTGGAAACCATTCACCAGCAAAGTCGTCAAGGCCAGGACTCAAAATATCACAACATGGACTCATTTGAGGCATAGGATTTTAAACTGAAAAGACATCTTGCCCCAACTGGATGACCTCCAAATGTTTTTGGACTGCTGTTCCCACTATTCAAATAATAGCTGCAAAAACAGCAAACAAAACAAAACTACATAAGTAATGGGTTCAATAAACTCCTGAAGAAATTTGGACAGATCTTTATATAATGAAGAAATATAATGCCAGTGGTTTTTTGGGCTACCAGAATATGAATCCATATATGCATAATATATTCAGAACTTGTACAATAGAAACAGAATTCAGATAGCTTTTCTCTTTCCCCCATTTGCACATGGATAAATTAGTAGAAACTGTCAACATTCTTGAATACCTCTCAGTAGGTTTGTGTTTCTTTTTCAAATCAACTGAAGTACTTCATTCATTAGCTTTAAAGGTTCTGACACATTCTGTCTGAACAGCATAAACTTTTGTCAGTATTCATGGTTTGTTTTATTAATGCCGTGAGAGGGAACAGCCAAAATCTCACGTCCCAGAGGTGCAGCAGCTGTGCACTATTGCCTAACAACCTTCAACACTAAATTGACAGTTTCTATGAGAAAACGCCTTTTCTTTAGGCATTTTATCTTTAGTCTCAAATGCATAAATGTATTTCAGATGTAGCCTTACTGCATTTACTGTCAAATATTTTAATACTAGCTCCAGCCTTAAGATACCTAACTAATATATGGTGCTACAGTTCTGACTGTTATCCTGTAAAGGAAGTCACACCCTGATTCATGAACATAGAGTTAGTTAAAAGGATAAAAAACAACATGGATCTATTTAGCAGTATCGTCCATTTGAATTTAGTAAAAATATGCATTGTGAAACTCTGTTCAGTAATCAAAGATAAAATATGTGCTGCTTCTAAATTATTTATTTATTAAATTTATATGCCACCAAACTCAAATAGAAAATCCCAACGTATTTGAGTTTGTAGCATAATTATATAGATGTGTTACTAATTCTGGTATGCTTTCCACTACTTTTGAACAATGTAAGTGGAGGATGTGATATATCCAGAGGTCTCATATATTGAATGCTCCAGAAGTTTAACAGTATGTGAATGAAGTGAGGTAGAATTTTTTGTCTGATCTTCAAGGTTTAGAATCTTTAAGAATTCTTAAGAAATTTTTGTTTATTGTACCCTGTTAACTCCTTGGGATTTTGAATGGAAAGATGGTGGATAGAAGATACTGATGCACTTCACTAACCTCTTCTAAATCTTAGAAGACTACCCTGATGAAATAAGCTGTGACATAAAGAACTTCAAGGAAGAAGAGTTACCAAAAATTGGACAGAGATAATGTTTCTTCTACTAATTTTCAGCATCCTCCTTTCTCTTCAGCCTGAGGTACTAGAACCCATCTAAGTCAGACTTCCAGTAGGCCTGGAGTGATGAGCAAAATCACTTTTCATTATCTACTTAGGATATAGGATAAGCTATAAATCAGCAGGTAATAGCAAGTTTGAATAAGTGCTTGGGGGAAGGTATCTGGGCTTCAATCAAGGAGGAATTATTAGAGCTTCCTGAACATTATTGTTAGTTGCTTTCCATACTTTGTGAACTGATGGACAATACTTTAGCCAAAAAGCTGATAAACCTTCTCCAGAATTGTCTCTCCAGAACTGTTTATTTAAGTCCTTGTAAAATTCATGATTGCACCATCCATGTTAATAACTACCTACCTTATCCTCTGCCAGCCTCCTTTCATTGCTTCCAGTTTTCTGGAGTAAAAGGAATTGTATTCATTTCCATTAGCAAAAGAGGTATGCCTAATAGAATTATTGTACGTGAAACTTGCCTTTTTCACCAGCTAGGCATAATTTGTTTCCAAAACTTTAACAACTTTTTTTTTCTCTTCTTTGATGTAACTATTTTGTTTCAGTCTGAGGAATAAACAGTTGTTTCTCCAATGCCAAACAAGATTCTTTCCATTTTCCATCTTACACTTCTCCATACTCTAAAAATAATCGGCTCTGCTCCATCTCTGAAGAATGATGCTTGGAAGTTCTTCAGGAGGGCAATAGAAGAGTTTAAAGTTGCAGTTATTTACATAGTTCCCAAGTCCTATAATCCACAATAAATCAGTAAAGATTATTTGAAAACTGTTGTTAAGATGAGATTTTTGCATTTTTCCACAACTGTACCAATCTTGTATCAATTATTTCTCAGGAGCAAATTCCAGAAGGTTAGTTGGATTGTCAGAAGGAACAAAAAATTAAGGCTGCATAATGATACCTAAAAAGATAACACATCTGTAGGTGTGTGTCACTACAGCATGTTCTTCTTAGTTGATGGAATGGACAACAGAATGGTCACTTCCAAGGTGCAGTGTAACCTCGCAAGACGAGCACCTCGCTGCATGAAATTTTCACAAGACGAGCAAAAAAAATATTTTTTGATAAGATTTATTCTGGTTGATGAGCGGCAATTCACATGACAAGCAAGCTTCACACAATAACTTACATGTCATCAGTCAGCACACTCTGTATTTCCCATTCAAGCAGCAACTGCGTGAGAGTTCTGTTGATGCTGCCATGTGTGGTTTACTCCATTACTGTCCGTGGGCTGTTCTGTGAGACGTTACTGAGACAAAAGGCCTTTTTGCCTCGACTGGCAGCGGCAGCAGATCCTCTGAGCCAGCAGGGGGTGCCGGACGGCAGCTGGCCTAGCAGCAGCTGAGGCCAGAGCCTGCCTCATAGCAGATCCATAAGTGCTGGTTAGTTTGCTCTATTTCTGCTTTATATTGTATGTTAATCATTGTTACTTGTTTCAGATGTTAGGGATAATCATTTCTACCTCAAATTCTGGTGAAAATGATTTTTTGGTGAATATTTTTGGGGGTATGGAACGGATCGTCCGACTTTCCATTGTTTCCTATGGGAAACCTCGTTTCACCTTAAGAGCATTTTGTGCTAAGAGCGTTCTTCCGGAACGGATGAACGGATCTCGTCACAAGACGAGATGAATGTCTCGTCTTGTGAGGCACCACTGTATTTGCAAGTTACAGTGGAGAATCAACAATACGATGGCAATTTCTTGTACAAGGCTCTATCATGAAATTAAATTAAAGAAAATAAAGAGTTATTCTCATTGCTAGCTTGCAGTGCTATGTAAAATGAATGTGGCTAGCAATACAAAAAAGGTGTCCTGACCTTTCTTAAAAGCTGATCATTTTCTTAATAGGATCCAAACTTTTGATAATATCTTATATGCTAACTCCTTTTTGTCTCCAACTACTAAAAGTTTTGCACAACTTTTCAATAATGGATGGCCGTATTTTTCATGCTTATTTAGTAGCAGAAAGTTCTGCTAAGTTCAACAGAGCTTATTCCACGTTTAGTGGCACAGCAACACAGCCCTGATGACTCACAGTTTTTCTTCCCAAAGTTACAGGCAGAAAAAAAAATTATAGCCTGAAGATAATTGTGAACACTTTCTTTCCTTTCTGTGTGACTTTCTCTTCTCCTGATCAGTAGATTTTCTTTTCCCGTATCAAATCCAATACTGCTAATTGGCAACCCCTACTTCTTCCCATGTGTGAAGATGAGTGTTTTGATTAAACCGGAAATCCTAAAAGCATTGGAAATGTTATGGAGATTATGAAATGGCATAAAAAATAGCTACATCCCATGCCCTGTACCAAATAAAATTAGAGGAAATTAGAAAGGAAACTCTCTCTAGCCTGCCCTCGAAAGGAAGTCAAAAGAGGCGGTAGAGCCATTGTGCCTTAAATCTCTTCTTAATAAAAGCCTATATTAGAAAACATGGTCTTCTGATTCAGTAGGTCAGTAGTGGGCAAAATCATCTATCCCAGTGTCCCTACATAGCATCTTGGGACTTCCTATATTAAATAAAAATAAAGTTTAATTTAAAATAACAACATTTTAAATGGCCAAAAGGTCATTGGAACTTGCAAAGTGAAAATTTGGCCAGCCTGCACAGGATTTTAGAGATCCTATATTTGTTTCTGTCAGGCCATTGTATTATTAAAAAGGCTTCCAATCCATGCTAGGTGTTTAAGGAGAAATCCATCCAAGGAATTAACAGGGAATTTCTGGTTTACCAGATTGCTTTGTTTTCCACCCTACAACCCTCTGGAAAACTTATTGGCAGGTAGCACATATTATAATAAACTTCCCCGGACATGCCACCTGGTGGCAAGCATTTGATTTATTAGCCCAGGTATACATGATCCTGGAAGAAAATCCAGCATGCAGTGATAATAGGACAAATGTTCTTGTCACATTAGTACCAACCAAGAGCACATGAAAAAGTAAACACAGCAACTTTGGCACCCAGAAGATGAATGAACTCATTATAACCCATTTCTGGTATTTGAGTGGAAACGATAACCTGTCATTCTGGGATATAAGCTGGAATACTATCCATTCTACTTCTCCTCTATTGTAGTGGTCTTCAAACTTGAGATAGACTTCTCAGTGTGAAAAATCAGTGTGGAGCCCATTAATAAATATGTTCCATGTCATACATTAATGTTGCAGTAATAAATTTGCACCTTAGACACAAAGCCATCTGGGTGACCTTGGACCACTCACTTTCTCTCAGCCCTAAAGGCTGATTTATGCTTCTCCACAACTCCACATAGGTGTTGAAACATAGCTACCCAGAGCAGGGGTGTTGGGGTAAGTGGAGGTCACAGATGGTCAAACTCATACACCTCCCAAATCTCAACTGTGCATTGCGCAGAGGTGCGCATCCTGCACATGATTGGTTGATTCTTGCTGGGAGGCGGGTGGAAGGTAAGTTGATCCTTTGAGTGCCCCCAGGGCAATATTCACATTCACAGAATATAAATGGGACAGCTACGCAACCGTCTCTGAACACCAGTTGTGGAGAAGAATAATCCAGCCTTGAGAAGGAAGCAGCGACAAGCCACCTCTGAAAAACCTTGCCAAGAAAATTTCAGGGACTTCTCTGGGCAGTCTCTGAGAATCAGACACAATTGAACAGTAGAAAAAAAATATGCATTTCATACAGTATAAACAGAAACTGTCATATGGAAGCCTGGAAATGTGGGGCTCCAGGCAACACAATTAGAATACAGAAGCTCAAGTGGATTTCATATTATTTGTCAGGCTTCTCACAGATGAGTCATTGGACATTCAGCGGATGAACTGCAGCAATTTCTCCAAAGCAATATATTTGTTTGCAAAGTTATTTTAATAGTATATTTTTGCAATTAACTTTCCTAAAGCAATAAATTATCACACATTATTTTTAAATACTGCATCTACATGTTTGAGGATTGTTTTGCTTTTTTTTTTACCAAAAACAGTCACCATTATTATTGGCAAACTGATGGCAACATTTGGAAAACTATGAATTTACCTCACTTTTTATGAGGTGGTTAAAAGTGCAAAATGAAATCAGTTGGATTCAAATGCAAACTAGCAGCTCTATGTGAGCTCAAAGGATCAGGTTCAGTCAGTTCAGTTCTAATCTATAGGTTTATTGAGGCCTTGAGGTCACAAGAATTTCTCCAACTGCCCACCTAGCACCTGGACACCCCAGATAAGGCTAATGGTCTTCACAAGGGGGTGGACCTATGGCATATTTGTATGTGTAGTGACTCCAAATTTCACCCTTCCTTCTCCCACACAGCTCCCTTCTAACCAAGAGGCATAAAAGGGCTAACAATTTAAAAAATGCACCTTTGGAGGGAGAGGCCATTTAATCACAAGGCAAAGCAACAACGGCAGCTTATAAAAACGAAGGGCTTTCATGGTAGGAAGGGAAATGAACAATTAGGCTGGGATAAAAGGCAGAGACAAGAAACTGAGATAGAAAAGAGAAGTCACAAGAAGGGAAGACAAGAAAGCAGAAGGCAGTTTCCCAAATGAGCTGGTGTTTCTCATTTTGAAGAAGTTAACCCTCTTTTTCCCAAATATAATGTGCTGAATCTGTGGACTGAGTTAAGACAAAGACACTGGTATATTTTCTCTTCTCTCCAGTGACTCTACTGTAAGCTTTTTCAATATTCCATTAGTGCCATATTTTGGAAGGAAACATCATTTACACAGTTGGGGCATATTGCTTCTGCACTCCACTGTGCAAACAATCATCAGAAATTGGCACAGCAGTCTGTGTCTATTTGGCATGACCTTTTGATATTTCGTGTTTTCAGGAAAAAGACAGGGAGTTCACAGACGCACAAACCCTTCCAGTCAAAATCAAAGTGAGCTCTGGGTTGGTTTGCATGCTCTTTTAAAGGAGATCTTCCTTGCTGTCCTCTTAACATTTCTTCTTTTAGTTCAGCCCTTCCCTTGCATGTTTAGAGCTTTGGTTGGCTCCAACAGAAGACACTGACTTGTTTCTTTTTATGAAAAAGCATGCTTACGAAGCTGGAGAAGCTAAAAGGATGAGCAAGCTGCTGTGTGACAACTATTGATAAAGCCATCTTCTCATTTAGTCCCTTCCAGAAGTGCACTTGGGAGACATTCTTGATAATAGTTTCATAAATTCCCCAAACTTTTCTTTATCCTACAGAACAGTCTTCTGCTTTTCTACTTTATTCTTAGGATGCTTTAGAACATGCATGGAATTGGGGGCTTACTTCTCCTTGGAGGTAATGGTCTGCTATGGTTGTTTTCTTTCCAACATTCTGAGTCTTCCCTGGCTGCCCACAACCCGAAGCAACCAACCCTACCTGGCTGCTCCAACCAGAATCAATCACATGGGAATAGTTTGATTTTATGGTTTTCCCTTGGGATTTAATGGCAATATGGGAAGCCAGGGAGGCTGCAGATCGCTGGGAAGCAGGCTCTACATTGAAGCACAAGGCAGTCATTCTACCCTTGAAATTGCATGAGCAAAAACACAAAATTCTCTTTTCCCTTGAGAAAAATTGCAACAGCAAATTCTCCTTCATTGTTTTAAATAAGAATTGGAAGGGGAGGAAAAAATAATCCAAGGGGGGTTTTCTGGCATTAGTTCCCAGAAAAGTAAGCTAGATTAAGTGCTGCTGGCTTCACATTTTATATTGCTTAGCTGCTGGAAAAGCAGGCTTGCTTTGCAAGAAAAGGAATGCTGCTTTCAGTTATACAGTGGCTCAGCTGCCCTGGTATGGGATCCCTCTTTGTCTGCATATTCATTAAGGTTTATTGCATGCTGTGGAAGTATGCTGCAGAAGAAATCAAGCAGTCGCAGGCTTCTATTTCTAATCCTACTTATAGTTTCTTTAATGACAAGGAAGGGGGATGGTGTAGATATTTTCCATATATTGAAGTGATGGGTGAGCAGAGAAAGTGTGTTACTTGGGTATTTCTCATCCATGTGTTGTGACAGTTAAAACTACACAAAGTCCCAAACAATTCTTCTTAATCCCTTGTGCCATTCTGAAAACAATGTTATAGGAAGCGGCTGGTATCAACTGCAGTTCAGGGACAGAGATGGATGGTTCGGTTCTTTCTGCTCACACCATGTACCAGGGTAGGGGAGAGGGGACAGTCATAAATGAAACATTGCCAAGGTTAAATGACCATTGTTCTCTTTTCATCTTCTTTCTCTGTGTTTCAAAACATGCCCAGAAAGAGATCCTTTAGAATACAGAGCATCATATTCTCCCATTTTTCTGTACCACCTCAGCTCGTTTGCTCATCTGCTGGTGATTTAACATTACTTCAGTGAAAATGAATCTAAATAGCTTCCAAAAGCAATACACCAGAGGGAAGCTCACTATTTATTCATCAATTTCAATGATTTAGTAAATCATAATAATCGCAAACAGCCATCAAGAAGGTCCATATATATCCCAGATGTATACACCATCACATCTCAATCCTCAAATACTTGTTCAAATATACAAATCTTGCCAAATTTATGGATATTAATAATTAGAATCTTGACCTTATTTCTGGGAGAGGGCTGGTTCCACCTGGGGGGTTCTCCATGAAGGAAGGGAATTTCAAGGTAAGGCTTATAGGTAAAACCTCTCAAGCCCCCAGTGTTGTCCTTCTGATTCTACTGATGGTTATGGTCACCAGTACTGGAACAAAACTGCAGCAGAGATGCTTTGTCCATTACATATGACTTTATCCTGTCCTTCAGGCATTTTCCAGCACTATGTGGCTTGTTCTGAAGGACATACAGGCAATGGAAGCAGCAATATTGTGTATCAGATTGCGGAAATAGAATTCCACAAAGAGTTTGGAACCAGCATTATCCCAATTGATCTTACTTGACAAGGTCAAGGAATTTACAGCTTTAGAGACCACTAGACTGGATCCATAACAACCATTCATAAACCCCAACCAAGCACATCCCACCGCTTGAAAAGAGGCATAGCTGCATGCCCCCTTATAAAAATTATTAGAGCTGCCAAGGATTAATAAATATTGGGACTACCAACTGGTTAACAATATTGCAGAACTTCTTATTTGCAGTATTAATTGGGAGATTTCTCTCCCATTACAAGCACAGAAATTGATTTTGCTTTATGTTTTTTTTAAGATCATGTAATTATTCTATTGTACTTTTAATATATATTCAGTGGCCTTTCGCAAACGGCAGAGCTTGTTAAGAATGTAAGAGTCCTGCTGAGCCGGGCTATAAACCCATCTCGTCCTGCATTCTGTAATACACCAGCCAAATAGGTGCATTTAGAAAGCTCACAAGCTTGGCTTGGAAGCCACCATTATTTCCCAGTAACCAATATTAGAAGATTTGTGATTTAAGAGAGGATCAACACCCACCAAAATGTGTGGCTGTTGTTCTCCTGATTCACTCTTATCTGTCTATCCATATCATCCAAACTGGCTGGTTGTAGGTTAAATATCGGGACCGTTATGTATCCCCATTCTTTGGTGACACGAGGAACTGGAATCTTGAAAGAAATCCGAATTTCCTCCTTCAAGGTACCAACCAATTTGTGACACAGTGAGGTGCTATCTGTGCAGTTCAGGCAGCAAGGCTCGGGGGGAAGAAATAATGGGTTCTGCCTGGCTTATATAACGCCTCTGTTCTCTAAGAGTTGGACTGGAGTATTGAAGTTCCTATTCTACTTTGTTCACCTGTTATAAAAAAATTAATCTATGATGGTTGCTCGCATAGTCAGCCAGATGTTTAGACTAGATTTGGCATTTTTATCCATCTTTCAAGTCCTTCCCAAAGACCTGAGATGGACAGATGTTGTTGTCTGGTGGTGTTAAAGGTTACACACGATGTAAGCTGTTCCAAGTAAAGTTGCCTTTTGCAATTGACTGGTACTGATTTTATCAATGTCGGTGGTATTCAAGTGGTGCACCAGATGTTTTGGGCTTTACCCAAGGGGCCTATTACTATTGATACCACCTTTGGGGGTTTTTTTTTTGCCAAAGTTTTTATAATTTTCTACTGTTTTGCAGGTCTTTCTATTTTGTGATTTTAT
>JANHZU010004957.1:57299-77088 GCA_032468055.1 Acrochordus granulatus | reverse complement strand
TTTTTCTTTATTGCCACAGGTTAAGTTTTGAAAACCACTTCAACTTGCACTTTACATTAGTTCCGATGACACTATTCCTACTATTGTGATCTTGAGTGAGAGATATATATACACACACACACATACATTAGAAAACAGTCTTTTTCAAATGGTCTTCTGCAAGCCAGATCTGATCAGCATCACCCCATCTCTGATGGCTCATGGCTGCTATTGAAAGCTCTTTTTCATTTTTTGTTTTAAACCAAACATTTGAATACAAGGTTACTTTATTCTGATTAAAGACTTTGAGCTGGATTTTTTCAATGATATCAACACATTAAAAAACAGAATTATAATCTTCCTTTGATATTACAATAAGAAACAGGAAATTGTCAAAGACCTAAAACCTGTAACTGTTGAGAAAAAATGCCATAATGTAGTCTATATGATTGGTCCTTATACTTGGTCCAGATGTTGCAAACTGTGGTACCCAATTTTCTGAGGGTGACATGCTGTGCACCTTTATACTGTTATTAGAGCAACTGCATTTTTACTAGATATAAAGACATGCTCAAGGTTATTAGCTTTACACATAAGATCTAAATAGACTGGAGCTGAGATACATGTCAGATCACTTTTGAAAGGACAGTCCACATCAAAAATAAGACTGAGGAGGATCTGCTACATTCAGCAGACATCTGAAGGCAGGTCTCAGTCTTTCAGTCTGCAATATATTCCCTGGAACTGACACAGTGCCCATAAACCATCATTTAAGCACTTCATAAAGACTAAAATTTTATTTAGGCCTGTAAACTAATTGATTGTAATATAGATTGGATTTTGTAAGAATGAGAAGCATACAAATTTATTAATGAAATCCATAAACCAAGCTGAACATTTATAAAGTCATATTTTGCCATAATTATGTTCCCAAAATAGCATACAGTTCTTAATAGCTAGATAGTCAGGCAGTGTGGTGCCATTCAAAGGAAAAGGTACAGCTGTATTAAGGACAGGGGTTACATTTGTGCCCCTGCATATTGCAAAGTAGCACTTTGCCTTTAATTCTGAGGCCCTGTACAGTCCTGTTAGAGAATTCAAGGCCTCTGTTAGAGGTTAATCATTTGCAAGACCACATGACTGATTTCCTACATGGGATATACAGAAAAGAAAGAAAGAAAGAGAGAGAGAGAGAGAGAGAAAGGAAGGAAGGAAGGAAGGAAGGAAGGAAGAATGGAAGAAAGGAAGCAAAGAAGAAAGAAGATATGAGAAATTTTCATAACTGCTTGTCTGACACAATAGATTCCAAACATAAATACACAGTGCCTATAATAGATAGGTACAAGGTTTTCACATTTTCAGTGTGCATGAATAAAAATGTATTTCCTGTATTCTTATATCTGTAAAGGAAGAAATTGGTTTGTTGGATCATTGCTACTGTCAAGAGCTAACCATTAGAGCCATTTATTTTCTATTAAAACAAGTCTTAGAGGCAATCTATGCAGCTAGCAGATTGATAGATAATTCTTTTCATCTCATAAAAGCAGATATTGCTCAGGTATACACAGTTTCCAGATGGGAAGGAAGAAATACCTGAATTTGTTGCAGCTAGATTGTACAAAACAAATACCAACAAAAACAGAACAGACAAGATAACATGAAAGATGGAAATTTAATTTAAAGTTTAAGTCAGCTTCATTTAAATATGAATGGTGGCTCTTTTCTCCATGTCGTTCAGCTATCTTTTGTCTGGAAATATGAAGCACTCCGAAGGTCTTTTGTTGCTTTCATTGTTAACTATATGAGACTGAAAGAAATTGCAAGGCTTGTTTCAACTTCAAAAAGCATCACAGTGTGGCTAGTTAGTAATAAAGGCTGATAAATGCATGAAATGCCAATCAGACAGGGAAAGAAGAAAAAAAATTGGTCAGTTCATCTCCTAGATGAGCTAAGAATGATTCTCAGTCATGGAGGGTTGGAAACAACAGATCTCTCTGTTTCTCTTTTCCTATTCAACTTCCAGTTTTCAATAGAAGAAGTTAGAGACCCAGAATATATTAATTTTCTATTATATCTGTGTATAATATAAACTATTTGGTAACCTATATACAACTCTTAATATGCTTCTACTTCTCCCATTCATTTGTAACATGGATATCATAAACCCATGGGAAAAATTACTGTTTCAAGCTTTTTTTGAAGGAATTATTTTTCTTTTATGAATTTTCTAACTTTGAATATTGTCAAATATTGGATTCACACATGACATTAAATATAAAATGTTTTGGTTTTCATTTTGTCTAACTATGTTGAGCTACTATATTATGTAATCCACAGTTAATAGATTGTTGTGAGAAAGAAATCAGATTCAGATTCTTTATTGGCCAAGCATGGTCAGACACACAAGCATGGTCAGACACACAAGAAATTTGACTGCTACAGTATAGCAGCTCTCAGTATACTTGCAAGACAGCAGTACATAAAATAATAACATAAACAAATAAACAGAAATAAGTATTCAACAGTAAAGTGTGCATCCAAAGTATGCAGCCAATAGAAAAAGAATACAATAAAGTGAAGAATTAAAACCACTATCTACTGATAAGTATGTATACACTTTATGCAGTACTTCTGGGTTAATTTCATGCCTAGAGGCTAATGTGAATTCACATGGTCTTTTGCTTGTAAATTAGCATTCCCTTTTACTAGTAAACCTAAGGTGGCACTGCCTAGTCATATTTTGCTGATCAACAAACCTAAGCAGGATGCCTTATAATCTGGTCCTCGTCTATATATCAAATTATAACTAATAGTGAAACTGAATATCCATTAATCTGAACCCATATAGAATCTTTATACACAAACACAAGCACAAGCACAAGCACAAGTTTTCTGTCATATCATTGCTTATTCATGACTTATGCAAAGTTTTCTTTATAAGACTGACCAAACATGGATCTTTTACATTATTAGGGTCTATTTAACTTTATATAAACATATATAAAGTGAAAATACTAGTGTATTTTCAAAATTTCTCTTGAAATGTACAATCTGTTCTAAAATGCAAACATAAAAATGAACTTCTATGCAATTGTGCAAGAAGCAGTAGTTGGAAAAAAACCTGGAAAAATGTCAAATACCACAGAAAATAACTATTGAAATATATGTTCTCAGGCCAGATATATTGTTCCCAAACTGCAATTAAAAAGTGAAAAAGAACTAAAGTATAGGTGTATATGATCTGATCCTGAAAATTCTTCATTTAAAAACTTCATTTAAAAGTCCCTCATATCACAGTAAGAACACAGAACTAACTAGATTTTTTTCATAAAATAATTTCAGATGGATTATGTTGATATATTGGAGCATGATGGAGTAGGCTGAATATACTGTATAATGTAGGGGAAATATACACTCTGTTAAGAAATATAACACTTAGGGTCAATCTAGCCATTTTGATTGAGAATTTATTATGTGCCATCAAGTTAGTGTTTTAACTCTTAATAACCACATAGATTTTCTTCATGACAATCTGTCCCAAACCCAGCCATTCAGGTCTTCCAGTTGTGCATCCATGCCACTGAGTCCATCCACCTTGCTGCTGGTAGTCCTATTCTCTTTCTTTCCATTTTTCCCAGCACTAAAACTCTCTTTTCCAGAGAGTTAGGTGTTCAAATAGCATTTCTGAAGTACGATGCTTTGAGACTGGTTGTCTCTACCTCAACTGAGAACACTGAGTTGATTTGTTTGATGATCCATTTACTTGCTTTACTGGTTATCCCTGGTATTTTCAGAAGCTTTCTTTAAATACAAAATGTTAGTCATTTGTGATTAGCCTTAATGAACTATTGTAAAATTGATCTTTCACCTTTTTTTTTTTGCTTGAATGGTAAAATTGTGTGCTGTTATGTGTGTTCTGTTGTACAAGAACAACAAGATTCAGAAGAGTAGCAATATGGAAAAATAGCAGGATTGTTGCCTGATGACTGAAAGGAGGGGAAAGAAAGAAAGAAGGAAAGAAAAAAGAAAGAAAGAAAGAAAGAAAGCAAGCCAGATTAAAAAATACTCTGGAAGGGTCTCTCTTAATTGAGTTGCAATCAGTTAGTATTGATCATTAAGGCTTTCTTTTATGAGCCTGCTGATGGTAATGATGATTATGATGGCAGTGGGTGATAATAGCATTGACTCAATGTGTAGCATTTTGGTCATAAAGAAAAGATGAAGATTTGTTACAATACATTTTGATGATAATTACTTGCTTCAGACTATAGCCTGGGCTCTAAAGAAAAGTACCGTAGGTTTTCTTTTTCCACCATCACTGTCATGGATACGGTTATATCTCTATTGAAATCTACAGAACTAGCAATTGTAAATGTTATGTATACATGCGTGCAAAACTAGCTGTGCATAAACATATATATGAAAGATAGAACACTTTTCAATATGTAATATAAACTTGATTAATACAGATTCATTGTAAACATAATTTTTATAATTATTTACAATGCCCTCTCCCCCTAACCAAGTCAGTTGACCAAAGACACACTTTTTCATATATATTTGTTTATTTGCTGATAATCCTACTGTGATTATCAACATTCTCAGAACTTTGAAAACCAGTTTCCCAAATTTTGGATTCTGATTTGTGAAAGAGATTAACCATTTTTGTCATAAAGTCACTGATTGTACATGTACTGGAGAAGGAAAAGGTAACAGAAAAATACATTTGCTTCTAAAGAATCCATCTAATTTTTTTACAGCTTTGAAACAGGTAATATATGGCTTTCTATCTACAGCATAGAAACAAAAAAAAAAGCTTTAAAACCATGTCATTTGGGATGTGTGTTAAATTATATATAAGAAATTAAGGCAAGGGCATTATATAGGAAAAACAATTTAAAGGATGCATATTTTGGAAGCAAGAGAGGGTTGTATATGTCAGAGTGCCATGTTGCCTTACACATAACAGGTCAGGTCATTTGATAGGCCACAATATTAATTTAAAGACTTGCTTTAATTTGCAAACATTGGCTTGGTTTTTTGTTTCCCTCACTAAAAAAAAGAAACCAGAGGAACTTTTTGACCAGTTTATTACTGGAGAATGTTTTCACTTCTCCAATGAGATACATGATTGTTTTTATTTCCAGGAGTAGATAATAATGCTGAAGCAATAATAAAATGAAAGAAAAAGGAAAGGGGAGGGGGGCGAGGTGAAGGCAGCTAGCTCAGCACAGGAAGTTCACAGCCAGAGACTTAATTTCCCACACAATGTAATGTGCAATGGGCCCATTAACATAGATGAATAGGCTCTTTAAAGGTTTTTCCCCTCTTTGCAGATATGCAGCTGCCACTGAATGGCTGTATGTTAATAAGGCACTCACATGCCTATTCTTCAGGTACAGCTCTGCATTCTCTACCTAGGTAATCTCCATCTAGCAAAAGCTATTAGGAGTTGTATCTGCTACCACACCTTCAATTATATTAACACCTGCACAGATAATCCCACAAGGTAAACTGGTAGGGGGTCAGTGGTCTAAGTACATCCCTTCCATTCTTCGTATCTCTGAGGGAAGGAGGGTAAAGTGGAGGTATAGTTTTCTTTTTCTTCTTCTTTTTAAGTAAAGTCACTTCTATTTCACATTAGTGGGAACATTCTGGAGGGGGAAAAGCTTAGGAAATTGCCATTTCTTCAAATCTCTGACAGCCTGCAGTGGCAAGTGTAATGGAAAGCCAGTGTCTACATTGTTATGCATGGCTCTCATGTAGATACACGCGGGTGGATTAGTTTATTTCCAAAGGATCCATTGTGCTGGCTGTTAATTTGCAGGACTCTTGACAGTTGAGGGTGAAGGGTTTACAACCTTTCTGTTTACTTAGATGCAGTGTTCCTTAGCTTTGTTTATTTCCCTCTGCTGCCCCTTAAGGCCTAGTAAAAGTTACATTTATCTTTATTAATGACAACAATACTGCCCAAAGTGGTAGAGAAAATAATGATAAAACACTTACAACATTATTAATTGCTACCTTTGTTCTCTTTTTTGTCCTTCATGGTCTCATATACTGTCCTGTAAACAATCTTTTAACTCAAATATTCTTTTTTTTAAATGAGCTGCTAAAATTTTAATTAACCTCATTGATTTATTATGGCTTCTGTGCATTCCCATCAACTAGATTCTGAATGGTTTGCAAAATAATGAAACACAATGTGTGTAAGGAAATATTGTCAATATGTTAATTCCATTATTAAAATAATTTGGGGATA
The DNA here is from genome assembly GCA_032468055.1 of Acrochordus granulatus. NCBI lineage: Eukaryota > Metazoa > Chordata > Lepidosauria > Squamata > Acrochordidae > Acrochordus > Acrochordus granulatus. Next base: position 70,847 of record JANHZU010004957.1, on the reverse strand, counting down.
ATAAATGCTATTTATTACTTGTTTTGGTTGTATCCAATAACAGTAAGATATCAATACAGGCTGCACCAAAATAGGCACTAGAGTACAATGGGATTTATTCCTAAGTAAGCTGGTATATCAATATTCTTTTTTAGCTCACTGTTTCTTTCAGTTACCTTTCTTTTCCCTATTTCATTTTTAAAATATTTCATCCAATGTTTTACAGCAAACACAAAAATGCCTTTTGCCAAATAATAATTTTGCCACAATCTTCTGGCATTAAGTTGTTGATTTCCAGTAGGAATTAAATATACCACAACAGTAGGCATTTACATAAAACTTTCCTTCCTACTGAGATCTAAGCTTAGGAAGGTCTAATGGCTTTTTATTTTAACTTGTCAAAGATGTCGAGAAACGTTAGTTTTTCAATCCTGAACTAAGAGCTCAGAGTAAGCACACACTATAGAAAAATCATGATTCTAATCTGAAGCAAAGGGCTTGATTGAATTTAAAAAAAAAACTCCAAAAACTTATGCTTGACTTGCTCCAGTTATTTGCTCCATGTCTCCCTTTATAAGTAAGTCAGCCAACTGTATGCTTTGGACTATAATAGCCCAAAAGAAAAATAATAAAGCATCAGATTTATTGTACAGGGAATAATATTGTTTATACCCTGAACAACTGGCTGAGAACTATATTTATTATGCATGTGTAGGAGATAGACTGGCATAACCATAGGAAACTGGCATAGCCGTAGGAAACTTTAGAGAAAGAATTATTGGTACTTTTTTTAAAGAAAACATTAACTTCTTTTGTGCTCAGTCAGAAAATGGCAGAAATCAGATCTGATGTATTTGCAGCATCAGGGAATATTGCTACATCTCTCGGAAAATGTGAGAACCATTTTCAGTATATAATGTTAATTCTATGAAAAAAGATTTATTCCTAATGATATAGATATATAATTTATACAGCTTTCTAGAATGCATTGCTTGAAAAGAAGACTCAATGAATGCAGTGGGACTTATATCTGAAAAAACAAACATCACATTATACTCTGAGTTTTAAGATCAGGTAGAATTTCTTGGAAAAAAAGTTTCACTGAATTCATTCATACCTGCTTTGAGGTACCCAGGGCTATTTAATTAATTAGCACATAATATCCATGATGCATTGTTTTGTATTCTTCCCATTTCTGTGAGGTAAGCCCATTTTATTCTCATGTATCTAAAGATGGAGAAGTCCATGATTTACAAATTTGTCAAAAGATGAAATTACTACTGCGTTCATAGAAGAAAATACTGGGGTTTAAAATCTACTTTTTCCATTTAAATTATATACCCTATAATTTGTCTTTAAAACTTCTATTTATATTTATTCACTTATTATACACTCAGTAACTGGAATTCTCTGGAAAATTTCAGCATGATTTAAAAGAGAAATATTAAAAATAATAAAAACTAAAATCAATAGCATGCAGAAATCTTGACAGGACAGAACGTGTGCATATACATTTGTAACAGTCACTATCTCTAATAGTGCTAATACTTAAAATCAATATTAATTACAAAATACATAGGAGGAGAAAGTTTTAGTCTAGCTTTGAAAATACTTCAAAGTGGCAGCATAATTACCTTTCTTGGTAAACAGAAAGAATGCTCCTTCTCTTATAGTTATCCTTTCAACTTAATTTGTTTATCTGATTTCTCAGAACTCATCCAAGAATAGTTGTCTGGAGGCTATCATGGCATCTAGACTTATTTCTTGCTTGAGCAGAGAGCTTTTGCCACCAATCTAGGCAGCTTCATCAGTCTGTGGGAGAGGGGAGTCATGAAGCTGCCTGGATTGGTGGCAAAAGCTCTCTGCTCAAGCAAGAAATGTCCAGATGCTATGATTTAAGCCTCCAGACAAGCTTACACAGACTTTTTTTAAATTTATATCCTGCATTTTTATACTCCTGGACTTATGGCATACCATGCATAAAACAATACTCAAGGACAATAAAATCAAGATAAGATGATAAAATAAAAAAATTATTTTAAAACAAATAAGCAATAAATCAAATTGGAACTGTTTTCACAGTTTGAATATTGTTTAGAACACTTTAATCCCAACAACTTCCAGAAAGCCAATAATGAGTGTGCCAGCCCAGTCACTGTACATGAATGGTTGCAAAACAATTGTTGATTTTGGTGAGGTATATGCACTGGATTGAACAGACGGGCTGTTTCCAGATGGATTTATTTCAGATGCCAATTCATATAGGGTTGTGTAAGTTAAAATTAGCATTTTGAATATTACTGTAATCTTTTGATAATTAATATAATGCCCTAACCACACTGTTATATGCCTATGATGAATGTGGTTGCCAATATATATGTCATTAAATTTTTAGATCACTCAAGCAATCCCTTTTAGAGCCAGTGCAGTAACTAAGCTGGCTAAGTGTATAAATTAGTTCTGCTGGGTCTTCCAGCTTCAGACAGGAACAAAACTGGTGTATTAACTGGAGCTGGGCTGAAGTTTCCTTGGCCATGGAATCTACTGCCTACCTAGAAGTAAACATAAGTCCAGTAGCCACAAGTCACAGACCTACTCTTTTAGACAGAGAGCTGCCCTGACTTATTTCTGTAAATTGACCAGAGTCACCGTGAGTGAGTTGGATGCCCATATAAATTTTCTAAATAAACTTTAAAAAAAATCATGATGTTCAGTGATCCCTTTTGCACAAACTGAAGAATCCTCCTGGGATTCAACTTCAACCCATTTCAGCTTTTAATAACTTTATTAGAAGTTATTAATTCCAGTCACATTCTGGACTGAAAAGTAGAGATTGACCCACACTCAATTAATGAGCTTCCATAGTTGAAGTGTGCATGCACATAAGTTCAGTCCTTTGGTGAGAGCACTTGAAGGAAAGCTGTTAAAAATGTTCAGTTTGAACTTTAAGAGTCAGTATGAACACTTTGTCTTGAAGCAAAGTAATCCCATTCTAATGCATGCTCAGAATTAAATGCTTGCTCATCACATACTAGTAAAAAAGAAAGAAAAGAAAACCCACCTTGCATGCAGTCTGCTTTATCCCATCTTTTCTAACATATGGATGGGAAAAAAAACTTGCATTAATTGGAGAAGATGATAGTAAGCAAATACAGCTGCATATGGACCAAATTGCATCTGTAATTCCATTCACTTTGTTCTCTATCCATGTCTATTGCTGAATACAGACTCTGTCAAGTTTTGAATAATGTAATGCTGGCCTTAGCAGAAAAAAATATTCTGAGCTGCTGGAAGTATTAAATCAACACACCATTAAACACTATCACCTACAAATTAATGAAGATATTAGCTGTAAAAATAACATTTGAGTCACCTCACAGAATGCTATCATACAAGAAGTTTTTAACGTATCTACTCCTAACTATTTAATTCTCCACTCAGGATACCACCAACTGAAAGGATAGAAGATTGCAAACAGTGAAACTCTGCTCTTTGTCCATTCTTAGAAAAGAAATGCACTTTTAGCAATTCCTATAAAAGTGTTTATTCAACAAATAATGAGCACAGGAAGTACAGGCAGCCCTCATTACCTGTGAGGTTCCTTTCAAACTGCTTGTTGTTGTGATAAAAAGAGAGAATTAGAGAATTAACTCAAATTACTAATCATGAATAGCACATGAAAAATTAGGACAATATTATCTGGCAGTTAATCAGGACATACAAAAGAGAAGCAGAATAGGAACTGGTAGCAGAAATAACACATTTCTTGCTTGTATTACTTCCTGCCAGTTCAACTATGGGAGGAGAGCCTTTAAACTCAGTTGTGAGTTTAAAGTTAAGTCCAAGGTTATGCTAATGAACTTTTCACAAATACTATCAAGAAGAGGTTGAAACAATATTTTATTGCAAAGCAGTTCTAAAAACTATCCACATTTTTCCATGTGGTGAACAAGAGAATCCATTCCATTAATACTTTGACTTCGAATCACACTAAGCAGCAGGAATAATATCACTGTGATAGTCTCATCTTCCATTGCATCTAGACAAGGTAATTAGTGTTCTATATAATCTGAAGCTTCTGAGTCAACTTCAAGAATATTTTTTCATTGGGCATTCCAAGAATCTATCTTTGAGGTTAAGTCAACATCACCAGAACCTTATTCATTCAGTAAAAGTTTTGTGTAGCTTATCTTGTTAGAGCTGCTCCAGTATCTTACTGAATTTTCAAAGAGATGCCCTAATGATAAAACTATCCTTGTTTCCTTGAGCTGCCTTTGTTTTCATTCTAGGAATAGTAAAGACAGCAAAACCTGTCATCTAAAAGAAGCAAAGTCCACAAAATTTTTGCTTCTTTTTTGATATTGGGAAAACATGTTTTTATCATTGATCTCATCCCTAGACAGGCTGATAGAATTTTACCTGCTTGCTAACAACAAAATCTTCACAGATGCATGAATCTGGCTTCTGTCTGTATATTTTTCCAAGATTAACATATACCGTGTGTCTGTCTGTCTGTCTATCTATCTTTAGCTTGGTAGTATTTATGTAATGGATGAGTTATGAACTCACCATGTCTTAAATCCCACTATATAAAGATTTCTTGGCTAAGAACTATCAAATTTCTGCAGTCTACCTCCTGGGAAGATAAAGATCAGGAGAAATAGATTGAGCAATGGAATAACATGCTTTTTACATTTTTAAATCACATTTTGTCTATGTGTGTACTTATATATATTTATGAATTATAGCAAAAATTAGGTTCACCGTCAGGGCTCTAGAATCTCTGTGTTACCCAGATGTGATCTCTTCCTCCTCCTCTTCCTTCTGTGAGGCTTATTTCACAGCTGGTTGGCCAACCAACTGAATCCATAAGTAGAAACATGTTTTGGTTTAGGATTTTGATTCACCAAAAAATCATTCCTATGCAATGATTTGAGAAATCTCTCTATAATCAGAGCTGCATGAATGTTTATTTTTATGACTGAGATTTCATCGGGCAGTTGATGTGCAAGCAAATTTTTGAGAATGAATTGAATCTAAGAGATTCCTTTCAACTTTTTCAGTATTATTTATCTTTGTAGAAGAATATGACATTATCTGGAGGGAGTAAAAGATCATTCTTCACATGACTGAGCCATAATTCAATAATATAGCTCATTTTTTTACTGAAGTTGAGTTTCTCAAGACTAGAATTTGGCTAAATGTTCAACAGTCCTGCAATTTATCTGCAGGGGAGCAGATTAAGGAACACTTCAATCACTTTAAAAACAGTCTACTGGATTCTGTTTAGGTGATGTATGAGATATTCTGACAAGTTTTTGATATCTAAACTTTCTTCAAGTTCAAAGTTATCTTTCCTTTTGCATTAAGTTAAAGAAAGGCCACCTCATTCCATACAGTATGTACCCCCAGCCCAATTTGTACTTTGTCCTCTGGATCCTGCCACTTAGGATTAGTGGCAAATTGTTAAGATTCAGCAGCACATACCCCATTCTCTCATACTAAATACATTCTTAGCTTTTTATTGTTTAAAGATTGTTTTGTTTTTTAATTACTTAAAATTTGCATCAGTTTTAATTGTATTTTAAATGTATGTTCAAAAATAGAAAAGCAAGATATATATTATTGTTGAATAGTTAAGCTTATTTTAAGGAAAGAGAAGAGGATTTTTCTTCCAGATGACATAAATAAATTGCATGTATTCTGCAATAACATTTGAATCTATATTTATCATCAGAAACCCTCTACCATTTTTTATTTACTCATAATAGAAAGGTCTATGTACAGAAAAACACACAAACACTTATCTGAAGGGTTTGGAAAGCAGAGATACATTCAGCTTTCAGGAGTTGGGGTAAACAAATTAACATTAGACTTTGCACTTGTAAGTCTTGATAAGATGGATGAGGGAATAGCGACTTATGAAAAAAAGTGGAAATGTTTAGAAAACAAGGTTAGAATTATGAATCCAATTATGAATAGTTTGTATACCAAACTATATGCCCAGAACATGTTCCACAGGCCACATTAGATTCTTAGTCTCTTTCCTCTGAAGAAAAAAACAAATAGCTATATTTTAAAGTTTGGTTTACTAAAACTGGGTGATTGCTTGCATATTTCTTTGTTGGATAACTGAAAAGATATCCAGCCAATTTTTTTCCTGGGGAAAAAGTCCTGGGTTACAAGCCATTTGTTTTCATTTGAATATGGTTGAGATTCTGAAGTAGTAGAAGAAGTCTGCCACTTTTCCGGTAAGGAATATTTGAGACCCAATAGCACATGGCATGTCTCTAATGACTGAAGATGCTTGTCTTATGCTCTCTCTCTGCTGCTCCTGCTGGCAGCAAGTAAGTGCCTTTTTTTCCCCTGAAATGCATCTGAGAGACAGCCAACATTCTTGGGAAGAGCTGATTTTTGCAGCATCAACAAATATATGAAACAGTGGCAGTGCTGACATTAAGCAAAGGTAATCATGTATACGTGTGTGTCTCTATGTGTGTGTATTATACATACAAGATATTGTAGAGTAAGATGAAGGCATGTTCATTTTTAGAAAAAAAAGGTGAACCACTGCAATGTTATGGAAACAGACTAAAGTGAACATAGAATAAAATGACCTGGTAAAAAGAAATTAGGAAATATATCCAAATTTTTTTTGTAGGCAGAAGGGATGAAAAACAAAGAATGAAGCAGCTAATGCTAGTTTAAAATTTAGGATCAAAACAGTATTGTTTTGCATGCTGATTGTTGTTTGCTTGTTTTTAATAGCAGGTGCAAAAGTGTCAGAAATAATATGTTCAAATGGCTAGAAAATACTATGTTTTTCCTCCCAATTATAATTATTATGTTGCCTATTTTTTAACCCTTTTTCCAGCAGGATCAGATCTTTATGTTCTGGGGGAAAATGGCTTTTTAAATTCCTAATTATCTTAATAGGGCAGGATGTACATTTATGTAGTAAATAATAAATCCTTGTTTCATTATTTCAGTTTAAAATTGTATTGCAACTGCATGCCACCTTCTTTTGATTTTCATCTATGATGTCAAGTGATAGTTGTGAAAAATAGTGATGTTGAAAGATTTCTCTGTTCCTGAAATAAAGACAAGCTGCATTTCAAAGATGGAACTGTTCCATGTATGTGCAATTTCTGCTGACAAATGCATTATGCTTTGCATGCTATACTCTTAGCTAACAACAGACAAGTTTGCTGCTGCAAAATCTGACAGGTCACTTCATGAACCTCTAGACTCTGAAGCCCACATAAGGTTTTAAAGATAATATTCTGAAAACTTAGACACTGGCTACTTTTACATTTATCCAACCATTGGTATATGCCCAATGAAGTCCTTAATTACCCTCAAACAAATTTATTAAATTGGCTTTCAAAACTGGCTTACTCAAAAGTGATACAGTTAGTCAATTGCTGCTGGAGATTGTTGATTATTGTGACCCAGGCATTTCACTAGCATCCTTTATAGGTGTGGTACTGCTTGACAAGTTTGCTTATCTCCCCCCATTTGCTTATCTCCTCCTCTCCCATCATTGCAAGAAGCAGAAGCAAGAAGCCAGCAAGCAAGAAGCATCCCCAACCTGGTCCAGCAGTGCAATGCAAAGAGGCTTCTTTGTGTGAAGGGCCAGGACAGGCATGCCTTGACAGCAGCAGGAGCAAGAAGACAGTGAAGGTCAGCTGGGATGGGGGAATGCAGGACATCAAGGAACCAATAGAGCATAGATGGGGAGAGATGGACAGGTGGGAGGAGTTGGAGGCAATCCCTGAGACTTGGGGCTGGATGAGACCAAACTCAGAATGGCTTTCCTTGAGATGGGTACTTACTTCGTGAATCATGATTCTTGGTTAACAATGAGGAGGGCAAGGATTGCCATCACTAAGTGATGTGACCACCTGATGTTTTGCTTTAGACTGCATCACTTAACGATGGAAATTCCAGTCCCAAACATGGTTGTAAGTTGAAGACTAACAGTATGTGTTTAATCAAAATAAACTTCAAACAGGGATTTACTTTGTTTATTAATTTTTAATGTCACCAGTTTCATTATGACCCATAGTAAATAAAACATCTACAGTAAATATAAAAACTAAAAACAGCACAATTACTAGAATGTTATTGTTATGATAATTACAATAGGACAACAGTCCTATTAAAGTACTCACTCCAGCATTCAGTAACATAGCAATAAGGTAATGTTCAAATCCCAAGGCCTTGTTGAATAATTCTTTTGGATTCCAATCTGATAAATCTAAAAATATGTGATCTCTTAAATATTCAAAGAAAAAAAATAGTACCATGTTTTAACTAGACTTTTACTTGCTTTGAAACAGTGCTTTGAATTAATGAAATTTCAGTCAATCACTTCTGTATAGTTTAAACAGCAATACACAGAAAAGTAAAGTTTAACATTCTCAGTTCTTTTAGACTGGTTTATCTATTCCTATTCTGGTAGCAAAAATATTCTGCTTGCTTTCTTGGATTTTTTTCTAACTTTTTGCAGATTCCAACCTTTAATTGGGAGCTTAGGAGGACAATATTTCTTCTTTTGTTTACCTTCATTTGTTTTAAAAATATGCTTTTTCTCCCAAACACAAAAGAGTTGGGGTAATTTTCCTACATATATAAATCCTTGTAAAGACATAGAAATGCACGCATGTGGATTCTGTATCAGACATGATGGCCTGACAATCTGCAGTATTGATGAATGCCAGGTGGTCAAACTAGCTTCACAACAGAACCCAACCATTCATAGGTGTCCATTCTTAACAATGATGGCAAAGTGACAAAGCATACACTGTTACATTATGATACACTCTTTGCCCATTTGTATTTGCAGTTCTGCACTTTGACATATCCACTTACACATAGACAGCAAAAACAGTTTCTCAAACTTTAGCTTTTCAGCATTTATCTAGTGGCTGCATGTCAATAAATCCAGATGACCATTACATAGCAGCCAAGAGATACAAAAAACTTTTTGTTGTTACTTAGCACTCAGTAGTTGGAAAGATAATAATCATTCTGAAAAAAAATGTTAATTTATATACTATTCAAATTCGCTTGTCTCCAAACTTTCACTAGGCAACAGTGCATTACAGGGCAACAATTTTGAAGGAAGGTACCTCAAATGGTCTAACTTACAGAATGCATCTAAAATCCAGGACCTATGACTTCTATGGAATTGAAATTTGGCAAATTTTATAAAACTTTTAATAATATAAAAATTAACATTACAGATTAGAGGAAGAAATAAATAATATTTTGCAAAATTGGTTTTTATTAATGAACTTTTTTAGAGGTTCCACCCTTACTGTCCCTGTCCCCTACTCTGCTGATATATTAGGAAAAGAGGGCTATGCATTTCCAATTAACTGCACTAGTGATTCTGTTTTCTTTATTCCATGAAATGTAATATTTTATTTTATTTATTTGCCTTTCATGGGAAAGCAGCATTGGCTGTTTTATAGTATAAAATTTTCAGGTGAACAAAGTAAGTCATCTTTAAAGCAATACATCCAGAAGTAATCAAGCTGATTAATTGGCTGAACATTTACAAACACCTGATAACTGAGTTGGTCTTAAGCTATATATAAAGGAGTGATCTTCCACTTCACTCATATTGCTTTCTCTTTTTTATTTTGCAGGAGTGAAATTCTGTCTGCCTAATGCATCATTCAGGTGGTTAGATACATCACATTATGTCAGTAATGTTACATTAGTAGTTCATTCTCCTATAATGGGCTTGACACATCATTGGAAAAGAATATCAGTTCTCATAAATGTCAGTCAACAATGTTTTCCTCATACCAAAAGTGTGGATCTTAATCAGATCCAACATTTTTGCAGCTTATAAGTGTTTAATAAAGCTCATGGTTTTTTTAAATGCATCATTTGAAATTGAAATAGTAGAATTCAGCATTTAATTATCAGATTTCAATTCAGTAGCTCATCCTTCCTTCTTTTGGGTTCCTCATATAACTTTAAAATCTGTTCCAGAGTCCTGGGAAATTTTCGGGGTACATGGAGGCTGTAGGGACAATAAATTAGAGGTTATAGGAAAAATTGTTTACATTCATAAAAGTGTACACATAGATTTTTACTCAGATACTAGAACTTTATTTATTTTATATCCTATATTTATTTTTTTAATAAACAACAAGGCAGTGAACAAATCTAATACTCCTTCCTCCTACTTTTCTCATAACAATAACCCTGTGAGGTGGGTTGGGCTGAGAAAGAATGACTGTCCTAAAATTACCCATCTATTTTTCATGGCTAAAATGTAATTAGAACTCACAACCACTTAATGGGAGACATGCGCAAAAGCCCAACACTGAGAACCGGGGGAAAAATACTACTGGAAGAAGACTGGAGTGTACCACTTCTATAATGCTGCCAAAAACTAGCAAGATTGTTGAAAAAATTATCATTATAACAATGTTCCTGAGAAAAAACAAACATTCAGTACTGGAATAATGCATTTAGTGCTACATTCAGGAGCTATGAGATCCTAAGGTAATGCAGATTTTTATTAAAATTATAAAATAAAAATTATTTTAATTCTACTATTTTATATTGAGTTGCGTGAGTTACAATTATGAGTTCAATTATCTTCCTCAACCAGGTAAACCAAACAGTAGTTCCATTCAGGCATTTAACTGAATGCACAAAGGGCTTCAAAGTGGGCACAGAATTGATCTGTATTTCCTTCCCCGTCTCCTCAAAAATGCATGCATTTAGTTGATGTATGAAGGAGAGGTATACTTGCAATGGCTTGAATACATCTGCACTTTTCTCACTCTGCTCCCAGATCCCAGGGATAGCTGTTCTCCAGTTTCTGCAAATATCAGTAGAGGCTTCTTATCTTTAAATCTTCCAGCTGAACATACAGAAAACACATTGCAAATACAACCCTCTTGTCTATTGAGTTTGAAGCCTTGCATGCATTCAACTGACATTCTTAGAGCCAGTTTGGTTTAATGGTGAAGGCATCAGGCCAGAAACCAGAAGAGTATTAATTCTATTCTCACTTTACGAATAAGCCAGCTGGGTAACCTTGGGCCAGTCATTCTCTCTCAACCCTAGGAGGAGGGTAATGGCAAACCGCTTCCAAAAAACTTTGTCAAGAAAAAGGCAGGGATTTGTCCAGGCATACTGTAGCTAGGAGTCAAGAGTCACTTGAAGGCACAAAAATAATAATACATAACTTTTCATGGGTAACAATAGGAATTGCTGGATCAATTATCTAGATTAATTTATATTCACATAAGACAACTTGTCTGCTAAAGCATTGAACAAAATGCTTGCTCATGTGTCTCTCTGGAGGTGCTTACAAAAGGACCAGAATGACTTATATTGACATGTATTCTGTACTTCTGATTAAATTGTGACAATAAAGTCACATATCTCACCTATATTACAATGGATGTGCTATACCCATATCAGAAGCATATAACTTTTCACATGAAAGACAGATAGGATCTTCCTTTTTTATTATTTATTTATACACATATTTCTATGCCGCCAATTTCCGAAGACTCTTGGCAACTTACATAGGTTAGCAATCTATACATTTTTTATGTGTAATCTAATCCCACCCCCCTGCTGGCCAGTGTGATGTTGCTTCCGGGCATCTCCACATTTCTGCTCCGCCCCGGCAGGAGAGTGGGTCGCCTTCACCTCGTCACTCATTCCGCGCCGCTTTCCCTCTCGCTGCTCACCTCGACTGACCTGCCGAAGCCGGCCAGCACTCACCGAAGTGGTACCCGATTTTATCTACTCGCTAGTTGTAACGTGGTTTCGAACTGCTGGGTGGGCAGAAGCTGAGGCGAGTGAAGGGAGCTCACCCCGTCATGCGGAGCTGCAGATCGAACCTGCCAGAATGCTGGCCTAAACAGGTCGGCATAACTGGCGGCACTAGTCCGCTGCGCCACCGCACCTCCTTTTATTTAACCTGTACAATATGCTGAACATTTATTAAGGCTATATTAGAAGAAGAAGGATATGATCTTAAGATCTGAGGGAGAAACATCAAAAATTTGTGCTATGCTGATGACTCTAATAGCTGAAAATGCAAATAACTGGTAAACTATAGGTAGTGGGAGTCAAAGACAGTGAAAAAAATGGGACTAAAATTAAATTTGAAGAAGAAACTAATGACAACAGATATAGCAGCCACCTTTAGCAATGAAAATATTTAACTGGTGAATCGTTTTTGTATTTTAGGATGGACTATCAACAGTAAAGTAGTCAGCAATCAAAAAATAAACTCTAGTCTCGTACTTGAAAAAGATGCTGTGCAAATGTCTGCACCTACAAAAATCAGAATCATGCAGGGACTATGTAGAATCCATATGACACTGTATGGAAACAGATACACTGTTTTAGATACAGGATGAAAAGAGTATTCACACTTTCAAAGTTTGGGGTTGGAAGAGATTCCTGGGAACACCATGAATAGCCAACAAAACAAAAAAATGGATTATGAAATAAATCAATCCAGAAATCTCATTTAAGGCACAAATGACCAGGCTCATGTATCATACTTTGGATACATAATGCAAAGAGCTAGCTCTCTGGAGAATTATATAATTCTGCAAAAAGTGGAATAAGTAAAAGGGGAATGTCCAGGAGTTAGATATCTGGACTCAGTTGTAGCACCAAAGGGTGCACCACTGAAAGATCTGAAAGATCAGGTTGAAAACAGAACATTTTGGGGAAAATCTCTATGTGGTTGCTGAGTCATTGCCTTGACTCATTGGCATATAATTAAATTATATACACACATAAACATGTACACACACACATACACATAGTTGGTATTGAAACTTTGCCCCTTTGGAATAATAGGCATTTTTTGGAGTCTGTTTGCACTTCATGACTTTGGAACACATCTCCAAATATTATTCTGCATACAATTAGTAAATGCACTGAGGAGAAAGCAGGCCATGCCTGTTTATCTCCATTCTGAGCATAAATGTTCCTTCTGCTTTGATAAAACTTTTGCATATTGCATTAGGCTGCTAGTTTTAATATAAGGCAAATACAACAAACATCATCATGCAATGAAAGCATATTTTAAAGAGATCGTGTAAACAATCCATATCCCCTGTTGTTATCCCTGTGGCTGCTATATTAGAGTATGCACAAATGAAAAAAAAAAGTTTTCTTCTGAGCTTGTAACAAAATAGCCCTATGCCTCATTCTGTTGGAATACTTCAAGTGAGCTGATTTCCAATGGAAAAGAATGCCAAATATTTTGAAACCACTTATTTTTCATCCCAAGGCCATAAAGTTGTTTGAAAAAGTATTTATTTATTTTTATTTATTAAACTTATTCACCGCCCTGCTTACTACAAGTGGCTCTGGGCAGCTTACAGTAAAATTACAGAACAGAGTAAGTACACATAGATTCAGTTAATTTAGCAAAAGTAAAATCTTTTTTTTTATTAATCATCAGCAAACTTAAAAAAATAACTGGAGAAAGAAAGAAAGAAAGAAAGAAAGAAAGAAAGAAAGAAAGAAAGAAAGAAAGAAAGAAAGAAAGAAGGAAGGAAG
>JANHZU010004957.1:34516-50325 GCA_032468055.1 Acrochordus granulatus | reverse complement strand
CAGCTCAGCATTTTGCATGATGTACTCTGCATATAAGTTAAATAAGCAGGGTGACAATATACAGCCTTGCCGTACTCTTTTCCCAATTTTGAACCAATCTGTTGTTCCATGTCCAGTTTCTAACTGTTGCTTCTTGAGTAGCAAACAAGTTTCTCATGAGACAGGTAAGGTAGTCTGGTATTCCCATCTCTTTTAGAATTCACCATAGTTTGTTGTGATCCACACAATCAAAGGCTTTAGCATAGTCAATGAAGCAGAAGTAGATGTTTTTCTAGAACTCCTTGCTTTTTCCATGTTCCAACAAATGTTGACAATTTGATCTCTAGTTTCTCTGCCTCTTCAAAACCCAGCTTGTACTTCTGGTTGTTCTTGGTTCACATACTGCTGAAACCTAGCTTTCAGTGTTTTGAACATAACCTTGCTAGCATGAGAAATTAATGTAATTGTATGGTAGTCTGAACATTCTTTGGCATTGCTTTTCTTTGAGATTGGAATGTAAAGTGACATTTTCCAATTCTGTGACCACTGTTACATTTTCCAGATTTGCTGGAATATGTTGGCATATTGAGTGCAGCACTTTAGCAGCAGCATCGTTTAGTTCTATTTAGTAAATAGTTCAGCTGGAATACCATCATTTCTGCTAACTTTGTGATTAGTAAGTAATGTTTCTTAAGGTCCACTTGACTTCACACTTCAGGATGTCCGGCTCTAGATCAGCAACCATGTCATCATGGTTAGCAGGAACATTTAGATCTTTCTTGTATAGGTCTTCTGTGTATTCTTGCCATTTCTTCTTAATATATTCTGCTTGTGTTAAATCTCAACCATTTTTGTCCTTTATCATGCCCATTTTTTCATGAAACATTCCCTTGATATTTCCAATTTTCTTAAGGAGATCTCTAGTTTTTCCCAGTCTATTGTTCTCATGCTTCTTTTGCCAATCTTGTCTCCTTGATGTTTGTTGCTGCACCTATGTTGAAGGGAGCTATGGGGATAGCAGAGCCTTCTACCTCTAGAGTTGGGAGATCAGAGTGAGGGGAGGAGGGTCACCTTGGGGGATTTGGGACAGGTCAGACTATTTTGGTGATGATGGGCAGGGTCATTACAGCCAGAGGGCAGGCCGTTTCTGGGGAAGGCACTCTCAATGCTTATTATCAGTGGCACATTCCTGTCTTCTGAGCCCATTTCCAGTTTTTGGACAGCAGATCTTCAGAGGCCCTGAGGTCCAGTTGCTGCTGTTGAATGGCAGATCTGTAAATAATATAGTTTCCCTTTTTTGTGTTCTGATTAGGGATGAGCAAGTGGATGAGAGCATGGATCACTGAGACCTGGCTGACACCTGACTGAGACTTGATGGCTGCCCTTATTGGAAATTTGTCCAGACGGGCTTAGGATTTGGCATCAGCCAAGACTTCAGGGCATGGGAGGCTGTGTAGCAACTTTCATTCAAGAATCTCTTCCAGTTTCCAACAGCCATGCTCCAGACATGCCTGGCTGTGAGACGCTTTTTTTGAAGCTGGGAATGTGGGATCAGTGGGATTATTGCTCTGTACTCCCTGGCGCATAGCAACATCTGCCTGAACTGCTGGAAGCCATCTCAAGATTGGCAATGGAGTTTCCAAGGCTCATGATCCTGGGGGACTCCAAACTGCTGTCCCAGAAGCAGTTCAGGAGTTCATGATCACCATGGTTATGCTCAAGGTGAGATCAGCCCCCAGCTTCCTGGTCTTCCAGAAAGGAAAGGTAGCTAATTGATTAATGGTTTCACCTCCATTCCCCCCACCCACAACATTAATGGTTTCACCTCCATTCCCCCCCACAGTGTTCACAACATTCCCCCGCCACAAAAAAGAAATTGTTTTTCGTTTAATTTCTTTTTTTTATTTGTTGTTTGTACAATTTTATGGGTATTTTATTGTGAGCCACCCAGAGTTGCTTATAGTGAGTTGGGTGCTGAATAAATTCAATAAATAAATAAAGGAGAATAACCAAAATGTCCAAAAGCATTTTTCATTTGCCATAAAGTATTTATCCTTGTAATTTTTTTCTCAAGTGCCTACTGGACAGGTACAGCCATATATATATAATAGATAACCTACATATTTCATCCAATCCTTTTAAAAATTGTTTTCATTTTCTGTATTAAAACATCAAAACATATGCAAAATCTTTGATCCTTATTGATTCCTGTTATACTCAAAGGATTGTGATTGGTAGGATGGAAACAAATAGTTTCCAGGCTAGATAACAAACCATTAAACATAAGTCAGCTGCTTCCCAAGATCATTTAGGCACCAGTATCTGTTAATTCAGAAGGACATCTGAAATAGTCTAGGGTTTAAATCCTGGACTAAAGGTATATAATGTATTTGATTTCTTTCCACTGCAATGAACAATGAACTGTTGTGTTTAAGGGTAATAAAGATTCTAATATAGCAGATAAATGTTAGGGAGTCTTATACCAAGTCAAGCCAAATGCTAAATTAGGGATTACATTCCTAGAGAGTTGTAATTTACAGACCAGATGTGAAGCCTGACACAGAAATAATTATTCCTGATGTTTTTTTTTCCTATTTTAAGCTGTCTGAGATGGACACTGTACTTTAATGACATCTGTTAAGTGTGAATGACCATAGTAGTAAAGCCTTTATACATATGACCCTATATCTATTGATGACCATATCAACTAGAATCAGTTGCCTCGCTTCTTGGAAACCACTCTGATTTCATTGTGACAAAATATTTGGCCTTCATGCAATATATGAAGGTTTGTGGCAACTGATTCAAACTGAGTGACATCAGTGACAGAGAGTCACTTATCTGGACCCTTTACATGTTGAGCATCCTACATAAGGAATACTTATGTATAGGAGACAGGAAAGAAAGCTTTTTGGAAATCATGCTTCAATTCAAATGTTACGATCTATGGATACACAAACTTGATGATGTGAAATTTAGTTCACATAATCAAAAGTAAACAACATGATACTATATCAGTTTGCAACAAAACAAGAAATAGATGAAAACTGCATTTCCTGCTCAAAGCAGAGCTAGTCTTTTATATGGTATGGATGGAAGGAAAAGATACATAATCAATTGTGTTTAATAAATGTAAATATTGATTTTCATAACTAGAACTTGTATTTTAAACTTATTTTACTGTGAATTATTTCTTAGACCTTCCTGGAGTCTTGTGAGCCTGGTTATTTTTTTTCAGCTTAGCTTGCCATAGAGGACCTTGTGTGAAACATTTCTGCCCTGCCTCAAGGGATCTCTTTGATCTGGACCTTTGCAAAGCAGAATATTGATATTTCAGTCTTAGCCATCACTCTCTGAAAGAAGAGAGGCCATTTGAAAGCTTATGACCAGAATTAACAAATATGAAGCAAACAAGAACAAAGTTGCGACTGAGCTATTGAGGAAATGATTTTTTTTATTTATTTCTGTTCAAATGCCTGGATAAATGCCTAAAGTTTTCTTGGCAAGGTTTTTCAGAAATGATTTCCATTACCTTCTTTCTAGGACTAAGGAAAAGCTTAAAGTCACCAGCTGTCTTTGTGCCTAATGTGGAACTAGAAATCATGGTTACCCAGTTTCTAGCCTGATGTATTTACCACTACACCAAACTGGGTCTCAGTACTGGATGATTTGGCTCCACATTTGGTTGATTTTGACATATTTGCCTTGGAAGCTACAAACATAACTAAAGCCTATTTAGCATGCTCAGCTATGTAAGTCAGGATATGTAGTCTAACAATTACCTTACAAGCCATTGTACTACTGCATATATTCCATCAATGAGGAGGTACAGTGTATGCCATGTACTAACACATTCACAAGACAAAAAGTTTATGACATATCCAGTAACAAACTCTAAAAATATATAAGGTAAATGTGCTTTGAGCCAAAAATGAAAATGACATTAAGAGTATTTATTTAAATTAAATTTAAAATTATATTTAAATTAAGAGTAAAAAATATATATAGTGGTAAACCTCAGTAGGATACAGTCTTCCAGAATACATACTTTAAAAAATAGACAAGGCAGGGTGTACTGGGGAAGATTTTCTCTTTAACCAAGAGGCATAAAATTGAATATAGTTAAGTTTTGATCTACACAGAATCTCTATGGCAAGAAATATCTGGCCACAATGTAATTTAGATCAACAGATATGCTATTGCTTACTTTATAAAAAAGCGATAATTTTAATAATGAAATAATAATGAAAGCAAAATTAAGTAAAAGAGACAAAAATTTTGTTGAAGGAAAATCAGCATGGATTCCTCACCATATTTCTGGGAGAATAAATAGGCAAATGGATGTTGAAAGAGTATCAGAAAGAGTATGTTTCTGATACTCTTTCAACTGCCACTCAAATAAAGTGGTACAGTTTAAGTTAATACAAAATTATGAATATTGGTGAAACCTTCTAAATATACATATAAACTGTTGTAATTAACCAGGTGAAAAATCTTGTTATCATAGTTCAAAAAAGATGTTGACTCAGTTTGTGACAACTGCAAAAAAAGTAAGATTCATTAGAAAAAAAGATTGAAAATAAAACTGCCAACACAGTATAGATTTATTATACATCACATTTGGAATACCCTGTACTCTTCTAGTTGCCACATTTAAGAAAATATAATAGCGCTAGGAAAGATGCTGTTGAAAACAATCAAAATGAAAAATGATTATGAGTCTGGAATATTTTTCTTGCAGATGATACAATGGACAGGGATAGAATTTTTGCCCTCTTTCAAAACATAGGACCATACTGTAGGTCATTCATGAATCTGATTGCAGGAAGATTTTGAAAAGACAATATATATATACAACACATAATTTACCTGTGGAATTTCTTACCATATGACATGAAGATGAACATTATCTTGCATGCTTTAAAACTGTATGAATTCTTGGAAGCAAGTTCTTTGAAAGTCTTTTAGTCTTGAAGATTCAGTGCTTCCTTTTTGTTGTCCAAATTCCAGCTGCAGAAGAACAATGATAGGAGACAGATATGTTATTCTTCATCTTCTTATATCTCAGTAGTATATTGTCGACCTCTCTAAGAAAGAAGATTTAGATGGGCATTGGCTTGATCAAGCAATGCTATTTGTATGTTTTATGACTTGGAAAATCAACTCCCTCTGTCCCCCTCAACTAAAACATTAAAACAGTTATATTTCATTTCATGGGTTGCTTTGGTCCCATGGAAATTTGTACATATGTACTGTAAAAATCTCTTTCAATATCTGAATCACTGTGGGTAGCTGCTCAGTCTGCCACCTCAAAGGAAAGATCTGTTTCGATTTGGTGCTTTGCTCCAAACGAGCATTTAGATTGAAGCTTTGTCAAAACAAGCTTCCTTTGGGGCATTGTAATATCCTATCACCTTATTAAGTCATAAAAAGATTTAAACATAGTTTTAAAATATTGTTAACAATGTTCATCTGGAAAAAATATGGTTAACAGTGGTTTAACCCTCATGCAAATGCTATACAATTAGGTAACCATGTTTCTGTAAGATTAAGAAAAATTTGAGAGAAGGAACAGTTGGAGGTCTGCTTGATTTTTTTAAAGGAAGATTATTTGGAACTTGGGACCTTTACTGAAAACTGTGGAGGAGGATCTTAAAGGCCCAACTTTAAAAACCAAATTGAAAAAAAACTGACTAATTTATTATCAAGCTTATATGCTGCCAGCCTCACCCCAAATTCTTCCCAAATTTATTCCCATCATCCAATCTTTGTTGTAATGAATGATTAAGGTTTTAGATGTGGAGGATCATCCACTTATTATTGACAAGAAAAAACTAAAGGTTTCCCTTTTCAATCGTGTCCAACTCTAGGGGGCAGTGCTCATCTCCATTTACTACCTGAAGATCTAACACTTGTCTGAAGATGCTTCTGTGGTTATGTGACCAGCATGACTATATGCCAAGGTACATGGATGCCGAGATAGTACCTATTTGTCTACTTGCATTTTTATACTCTTTCAAACTGCTAGGTTGGCAGAGCTGAGGCAAACAACAGGAGCTCACCCCATTGCTTGGGTCTCAAACTCAGGCTGCCAACCTTCCAGCCAACAATCCCAGCATTATTTTAATGTTTTATTTTATTTTAATGTTTTTTTAATGTTTTAATCAATGTTTTTAATGTTTGTTTTTGTTAGCTGCCAAGAATCTCTGGATTTCAGTGAAATCTAATAAATAAATAAATAAAACCTTGACCACTTGCACCACTGTGCCTCTATAATTGATAATACTTATTATTTTCAAAATTGTTCCATCTCCCAGATTTATTTGAAATTATTTAAAATGTTTTGAAAAGAAAAATTTGAATCCAACTCTTTGAGGATATTATTGTTGTTACTGATATCAAAATGATTCCACCTGCCAGATTTATTTAAAATATCTTGCCAGAAAGTTTCAAATCCAACTCTTTATAATTTTTCATCAAACTGCTGTAAGCATTTTAATGTGCTTTGGGATAACAGTTCCTTAATGACGATTAACAAACATCATCTGGGTGCCTATTCTTTCAACAATTCTGTGGAGGAGTTGAACAAATTAACCTCCCTGGCATTTACATATTCTTTCCTTCCCTCCCTCCCCCTAAAAAGTAGCAGTAGCAGCTTGGCTTACAATCTCATAATAAACTCACAATGTATTTGCTGTTTGTGTTTCCTGTTCTGCAATTGACATGGTCCCTAAAGGCAAAGAAGGCTCAAGATTGGTCCAACAACTCTATAAGAGAACTCTCAAGACTCTTGTCAATGTCGCTGTCTAAATTACTTAAACAGGACTCAAAGGGATTTAAAGGGGACAAACGACATGACAAACAATTATATTCCAACACACTATTTATAACAATGCCCTTTCAGATGATTGTTCCACTAAGACTGACACATCACTGTAATCCAAGGAATGAATCTAGGGAGTTACAAGTTATATTGTGCACAGCTTGTAGGCATCTTTAAAAAAAATAGAAATAAAGACCTGACATTCAGGAAATATAGAGCTTCTCAAGGATAAATTCTGCTGGGATGAGCTTAATTTATCAATGTCAATAACAACGGTGAACACTTCGCAAGAATGCTTGCATATTAATTGAAAATAATTCAGATTAAATCACTGCGGTTTGACATTTTGAGATAGGCACTTTATCTTTTCAAGAAAGAGAGCACTATAAAATCTTTAATCTGAAAACACATCTTAATTGCATGTTATCACCTCCTAATTGCTTCTATATTATATTAAACATTTTGCTAATTACTAGCCTGATCATGGTGTAAATAGCTCTAGGCTAGGATTTTACATTCAGCTGCAGACAACTGGGCACAATGAGACCCAAAATAAGACTTGATGATTTGGCATTGAATCATGAGCTTTCAACCATTATCAGAAGCTATCATGTTCTCTTTTGACCCCAATATCTTGCAAGCAGAAATTTGGTAATTTTGCATTTTTTTTAAATCTTCTAGAAGTCCCAGGATGTTTGTGCGGATGATGGTAATATTTTTTCCTACTCAGTAATTTTATCCTATGAGACTTAGACCCAAAGTTAGATGATTACTAATAATGTATTGTAAAATGGGCATCTGGAAACTCATCAACAGAGGAGCTGAAAGGTAATATAATTTCAGAAACAGTATATCTTTGAATACTAGAGATAGAATGCAGTATAATGAAAGATAACATTGTTCTTAACTCTGGAACACTATCATCTAAAGTACCATTTCTGTGCAACCTTTATTTATTTGATTGATTGATTGATTGATATAGCAAACCATCTCATGTAGCAATTCTGGACAGGCAATACAAAATATAATAGAAAACATTACAGCACACATGATAGAAAAACATTTTTTCATGACTAGTTTGGAAACTTCAGTTGGTACAGAACTCAGCAGCTAGATCAGTCTCTGGAGATAGTCAAAGTCCACATTGCATGATAATTAAGAACTGTATTGCCTGCCAATAAAAAATGTGATTTATACTATAACTTTAAGCCCAACAGAGCTTGAATCTAGAATCCTTGAGAAGTTAGCCTCTTGCAAACTTCATTGAGCTCATCTGAGAAGGCTTCTCTGTAGGTGACATAGGCTCCAGTTGCCATGACCTGGGGAATTCTTTCTCTATAGCTGCCCTCATCCTTGGACTGAACTCTTTGTTAGCTTTTAAATCAAATTAAAAATTGTTTTCTTTCTAGGTCTGAGAGAGTATGACTGGCACAAGGTCATGCAGATGGCTTCATGCAAAAGGTCTCCCTGTTTCTAGCCTGGTGATTTAATGCTATAAGTGTATAAGATTAAAACTAATCACCACAATTCAGGTGCAAATAAATATTTAATAAATTACCTATATACTACTAATGCTTTCATGTCTGTTTGTAACCTTCATTTGGACAAAACAGTGCATCATAGGGCAACGATTTTTGAATCAAGATACTTCAAATAGGCTGACTTACATAATACATCAAAAATCAGATACCAATTACTGCTGTGGGATTGAAATTTGGCAAAATTGTGGCTGCCTCAGTACCACACCTTCTGACTACATTTCTCAGAAACCTGTAGTTTGCATGATGCAAGGAAAAATGGAATTCCCTCCCCTCTTTCTGTCTCCCTATAGCCCCTGTGCCCAATCTTCTGGCAGCAAGGCTCAACCAGAAAATGGCAATTGACTACTTTGGAACCGAGCCTGAAATCTGAAATCTCTTAACAATAGTGGGTGGCAAGACAAGAACAAAGGAATAACTTGGATGCCTGCTTTATTTAGGGAGGATTGGCTGGAAAGCATCAGCAATTGGCAGGTGAGCCCTCTTTCTTCCTGGAGCCCCTTGGGAACACACCGGGAAAGGGAATGGAAGTGCAGTTCTCCTCACAGTCAATGACTCCCTTTGTTCTCCTCCCCTCAGTAACGTGGCAGGCAATTCTGTGGGTCAGTGAAGTGGAGAAGGAGTGGTTTTTGATGCTTCCTCCCAGCTTCCCAGAAGAAAACTCAAGGAAGACAGCAAGAAATTGGAAGTCACTGTTGGTCCCACTGCTTTTTTGCCCACTCATGGTCATTCTGTTTCTCTGTTTCAGTAATAAGATTTAGAACAGGCATGTCCAAACTTGGTGACTTTAAGATGTGTGGCCTTCAACTCCCAGAAATCCTCAACCAGCATAGTTGAAATCCACATATCTTACAGTTGCCAAGATTGGACATCCTTGATTTAGAATAACATTTGTAAAGCATGCCATTAACACCAAGAGAAAACAAGGAAGAAAGGATATCTGATCAAGCACAACTGAGTTAACCTCAAGGCCAGCAAAGTTGGAGACCATTGTATACCACTACTTCTATGTAACAGCTGAGAATGTCCTATGTTATTATTTCTGCTGTGTAAACTTGTCATTTGAATATATATTTTAATTCCTAAAAAAATAAGATAGGGACTGTGTAGACACAGAGATTGCTTTCTGGATTTTGCTTTCTGGATCCAGTGAAGTATTACAAACCCCATGCTGTAGTTCACATGTGATTCACAAAATATGAAGACATTTTAAAATGAAGGAATTCAGTAATAAACTAAGGAGTTTTAATGAGACCAAAAGAATTATGTCCCTGAATCCAGAGAAACAAAAAAGTGAAAATAATTATGTTTGTTTCCATATTATTTACGACTTGGTATTGTAAATCCTGGAAGTACTGAGAACCTTGTTTGTGTCAAGATCTGTTGCAACGTCTATACTTATGCTGCAAAATATATGCACAGTATGCATAGAAAAATGTTGTTAAACTCCTTTTAAAATATATATCAATTGATAATATGAGTTTTTAAAAAGCACCACAGTTTGTGCTCTGGGTAAACTGGATCACTCTAATATTTTCACTTTGGTTTACATAATTGCTCTGTGTATATGTTTTTCCTGGTTACATCGTCATATATTTGAGATTTATCAGGAGTCTTAGGCATTGACTAAAAGAATTACTATACAACAATGTAAAGAGAAATCTCTACCTGATTTACAGATTGTTGAAATTGGCTGGCATTTTAATTAGATTTATTTTGACAAAGAGGAAAGGAAGAAGACTTCCAGAGTTTCTGAAGTTGTTCTGATCATAATTGCCAAAACTATTTATTCTTTTGAATTTAGTATATCCTATCAGTTTTGATATATGCATTTATGTGACACATTTTGATTACAGATAGATAGATATAGTTAAATGGATGACGAGACCTACGCAGAAACTATATTGTTTCTTTTTCAGCACAGCTTCCAGACCAAATATTGATTTCAAATTTGCAGTGTGGTGCCTTCTGATGCAATGAAGTATGCAAACTGCACATAATTATTGAAAAAAAAAGATTTAGGAAAAGAGTTGCTGAAAAATAAGCCCAGTAATCTGTTGATAGCAGGTGTCTCTGTATATGTATAGTAATAATTTTTAAAAGCTTTTTCAGATTAGACATTTTATTCATTGAGCTTAGTAACATGCTTCTAAATGGTGGGTGCTCTCACAGTATAGCATTTTACATCACCTGTCATGTCAAGACTCCAGGATTGATTTTTTTTTAATATAAAACAATCTGGATCATTAGAATATCATCACGTGAAAAATAAAAATGGCTGATGAAAAATTGTAGCTTTGTTACACACGAAAAGCACTGAGATGGACGGATGGGGTGTTAACAGCATTAAAATTGTGAGCGCAACCAGATCAAAATACATATTTCCAAACCCAGCTATAGGATCAGGAAAACCAATTATAAACACTTTACATTTTTCTGAACATCTTAAATGTATATAACAATATGACCTCAGACTTCCCCTCCAGATGTACAAAAGCTACAGATGCTGCATATATGGAGCTCAAGGGCCTATCCCCCTATCTCTTTTAGCACTGGATTCACACAAAAAGGGAATAAGTGACTATTTCCTTTTAGCCTTAATTGCCTCACAGATATTTGCAAAATCACCATGGTATAATCTGGACATAGTTAAGAATATACTGTAGATACGTATGAAAAATAATTAGCTTTACATAAGGCTGCGAACATTGAATACACTGAAATCTAGAAGATAACCAGTGAAGCACAGATACATGCTGAGTAACAAAAGAGCATGCATCATCTTGCCCTATCTTACTCCTTACTTCACTGTGTTTGACAAGCTAAGCAATTGTGTATTTTTTTTCCCTCTAATCAAGCATGAGGAAAAGAAGTTGCCACTAACCAGTCTACAGTCACACCTGGTTCTTTCAAATGCTTCACTAGCCAACCAATTATTCTTCCTAACAGGAGTTTCCTTTGCAAATGTGCCACTGATGTGAATGAAAAGAACAAAACATTTTGCTTACTCATGCCTGAACTGAGTTTCCAAGCAACCTTCTTTTCAATTCTAAAGGCAAATTCCAAACTTAATGGCCATTAGCTCACAAGTTCCTAGAACAATCATAAACTGCTTCATAACTGAAAGAGATTAAAAACAAAACAATAACAACAACAAAAATGACCGGGTATAATGAAAGCTTCATTAGTAAAAATGAACTAATCCTAGCTCTCCAAGGAAAAATCTGTTTTGTTCAGTAGGCATTATGCCCCATTGCTGCACACACTTAATGCAATTTACATTAATGTTTAAGTACTACATAAATTTTAGATACTTTTCAAATGAATTAATGGGCCATACTTTGTTTTAGTAGCATTTGGATTATAAATTTCTATGTACTGTGATAACATTCTTAAATCTAAATGAGTTAGCATGAATAAGAAAATATGAGTACAACGTCTTTTAATATTCTTACGCTGAAGACTCTTTACATTTGTTTTATATTAGTGAATATTCATTCTAAACTTATCTTAATTGCATTGTATATCCAAAAGAAATAATGCTCAGTATGAGTACTTTTTAAATGTGAGCATATATTAAAGAAAAGGACACAGTCATACACTCCTTTTAGAAACAAAATTCACTTCCAGGATGTCTTTCAGAGTTTTTTTTTCCTATGTGTTTTCCATATTTTGAAAGAACACAATAGTCCAGCTTTGTTCCCTTGTTAGTGTTTCTGGAATGGAAGAATAACTTTTGAATCAACTGAATCAATTGTTCTTATTGAAGCCCTACATAGCTCCTCTATTAGCCATCAGTTTTCTTACATAACACAGCTTTGATGAGAAGGTGAAGTGAAACTGAGGTAAATTTAGAGATAAAAAAGGATTTGAAATTAAAATTGCATACCATAATATACAGCAGGAATATTTTTTTTAAAAAAAATCACAGGTTTCTCTTAAACAACAGAAGAGTTGCAGTGTATAAGCTACCTTCTAGAGTCCCTGTTTTAGAGACAATTTATATGAGGGCAGATAGCTCAAGCCAAAGGCAATTCTTTCCTGGAACTGGCTGTGTTAATGTGCTTAACCAGGTCAGGTTGCAAGATTCAGTCATACCACATGCTAAGATTAGTCCCTTTATTTAGTTTATGGTACAGTGGATTGAAAATGAGTTAATTTAGTACCCAGGTTAAGCATGTTGTGAAAATGGAGCCAGGACAAATTATAAAAGTGTAAACATATGATAAAAAATTAATGAATATAATAGCAAATGGCTAAAATTTAATATGAGACCTTACATAGACCTTTAAATATTTAAAGCACAAAAAACCATCTTCATATATGTAATATATATAAAGAAAAGAAAATAATAAGCACACAGAAAACCAGTATAATTTTTCTGCAAAGGTGAAATGCCTCTATCAACCTTTTTTATTTTTTGAAGTATCAACAGGCTATTCAAGTATTCCTATCAACCCTGTATATTTGGATTTCCAAAAAGCCTTTGACAAGTTTTCCATCATAGGATCTTTAATAGTGATCATACAATAGGAGGATCTATACTTTTAAGGATGGCTAAATAAGCAAAAGCAAAAAGGAGGAATAAATGGGGATGCTAATAATATCTTTATTGGGACCCATACTTTCTAAATTGTTGGGGCAAACAGCTGTAAAACTTATCAAATTATACCAAGCTGTTCAAATTTGCGAAAACCAAAAGTGATTGTGAAGAGATCTATGAGAGTCACTTTAATTGCCCAAATACTCTACAAAATGGCAAATATGGACTGTCAGTAAGTATAAACTGATGTACTTTGAAATAAAAAGACTTTATTTTCATATCTATATTGATCAAATCTGTATCTAACTTGGAATTTTAGTGTTTAGAGGTGGATATGTCAAACTAGTGTACAGCAGGTATGAAAAAAAGCCAAATTCCATGCAAGGGAGCATTAGGGAAAGGCCTGAAAATAAAATTGCCATCATTTTAATGCCCTTACCTAAATCTCTACATACATTTATATAATTCTAAATTATTATTAGTATCTGGAACATGGTATTAGTATCATGTGCATTTGAAAATGGATATGATAGAATTGGTAAAGTGCCCAAGAAAGTTATCACCATTATAAGGAGACTAGAACACAGGCTTTATGAGAAAAGTCAGTGGAATTTAGCACTGTTTAGCTTATAAAAAGGATAGCTGAAGGAAAACAGATCCTATGTGTATCAAATCATGCATGATGTGGTTAAAGTAAGTGGATAACTTTTTCTGTCTTTTAAAGTGTTAGGACCAAGATGACTGGAAGGAAATTTAGAAGAGACAAAACAATAGTTCTTCACACAGTCCATGATTCACTTGTGAAATGTGCTGTGATGTGATGTGATGATGGCCACTGCTTTGGATTGCTTTAAAGGAGGATTAGATACATTCATGGAAAATAGCTCTATCAAGAATAATTTGTCTTGGAGACTAAGTGTTATCTCTAGATTGGGGCAGTATGCATACTTGCAGAATAATGACGGAAGGAAAGGTATCTGTCTCTGCCTTCTGCTTGTGAGTACCAGAGTCATCTGGTTGATAACCATGAGAAATAAAATGCTGGATTAAGATGGGACTTGGCCAGATTCGGTGGGGCTGTTTTTATGTTTGCATATTTATGATTAGATTATTTTACCCAGCAGGTTTGTAGATCAGTCAATTCAAAGGTTTACCTTTTGGTTTGACCAACAGAATGGCAATTCAGAATTAAAATTCCCCATCTCGTGGGGAAATGCCTGGCAATGCAGGGTAATATAATTAACAGTGGAATGTATAGGCCTCTGTTTATTTCAATCAATTGGCTGTGTTACATGGACAATAGCAATTAAAGCCTTTCATGATTTTTTCCCAGCTGGACCTGCTTATCCAGAAGCAAAATGCAAACAAAATGAAAATTTGGAGCCAAGGTTTTGGGGCTAATCTCTAGCTAGCAGAAGGCATCAAAATACTTGTTTGAATTTGTCTGTAACAGAATGCATTACTTCAAGAGCTGTTTTACTTTTCTGCATCTATCGTTTATTTCAAAAGGATGCACACAGAAACCATCTGGTACAGTTTTGCACTTTCAGTGCCAAATCTAAGGGAACTGCAAAAAAAAAGCTGAAATTTGACCACTCCAAAGACATTGCTCTGTGCTAATAATCTGAGAGTCAAACATAGCTTTTGTATGCCATTTTCTTGAAACTCACTTGTTTCCATTTCATTTATCTATTCTCCTACCCATAATTTACATGGTAGTATTAAATTACATTTAAAGGAAATGTTTAAATACTGTACAGTTTGTGGCTTATTATCTCCCAAGCAATCACATGGAAGGATTAACTTAATTCCAAAGAGAGCGAAGTTAAAGTTTACAAGGAAAATTTCTGGATAGCAAGTTTGTTAATGCAACCAGCATGTCTCCAAGCATTTCACCTAGCCATGTGCTGGCGTTTCGGAAACTTGAAGCACTTCACTTCACACCAGTATAGAATACCCAACTAATTTTGAAAATCCGTGCTTAAAAAAACCCAATTGAAGAGAAAACGCTCTCAGCCAAACAAAAGACATTATTGTCGGAGATTAAACGGCTTGATGTTATGTATTCTAGCAGTACTCAGGAGAGAATATTAATTGAGATGTTCCATGGATTACAGTGCATATTCCATTCTGGTTCACATGTTTCCTGGTGGTCTTTCCAACAGGACTAGCACAAATGAGGAAAATAAGATGGATCATTTGAAACCTTTCTTGTTAAGTCATTGTTCTGCTTTTCACAAAAAAGGTAATGCTTGGTTGATTTGCTTTATTTCTCTGTTGTTCTGGGTTGGCTTCCCCCCTCTCCCCTCTTCACCCTAATCTCTGCCATTTCCTCTGTGAGTTAGCAGCAGCTGGACCCAGTAAGACCACAGGAATTGACTCTTGGTAAAGAGCTCTAATGGAGCTGTAACTCAAGTTCAAATCTTTGTAAACTTAATCATGTTCCTGAGTCACATAGATGTAGAGTAGATAAGAGTTATCATCTGCATGATTTCTGTGAAAGTTATATCAAAATAGCCATACCTTATTCTGCTATATGTTGCTGTAGAAAAGATATTTAAATATTGGTAGATGTTAGACAGAAAGTCATATATAACATATCAGCTTGAGCCTGAAATTTGATACATGATTTCCAAATTACAAGAAATTCCTGGAACATTTATCAGTGAAAGAAAAGGGAAAGTGTATTAAACTATTTTCAAATCACCCACACAGCTGACTATTGATGAATACTTTGGTTGTTCAGTCGCGCAGTCGTGTCTGACTCTTCATGACCCCATGGACTGCATTATGCCAGGCCTCCCTGTCCTGCACTGCCTCCTGGAGTCCCCCCAAATCCATGCCCATCGCACTGACTGTGCTATCTATCCATCTCATCCTCTGCCGTCCCCTTCTCCTCTTCCCTTCAATCCTTCCCAGCATCACA
>JANHZU010004957.1:4884-15528 GCA_032468055.1 Acrochordus granulatus | reverse complement strand
ATATTTTCTCTGATATGTGCTTGCTACAGTAGAAGGAGTCTCCCCACGTTTCTTGCCCCTTTTTTCTATACACAGAAATGGTTTTAGGTACTGTAATTAGCTGCAGGTTTAAGTGGGACAAAGAGTCCTTCAGAGCATGAATAAAGTTGCAGCAATGAGTAAGGTAGCTCTCCCATGTTGTTCATGTTGCTGTTGGTCAGTCGCGCAGTCGTGTCCGACTCTTTGCGACCCCATGGATTGCATTACGCCAGGCCCCCTTGTCTTGCACTGCCTCCCATGTTGTTCATAGAGCATCCATATATCTAGGAGGTGTCTGTACATCAAACTTGCACCGACCTGTTGCCTACCAAGGTACCACAAGACTTATCCCAAACAGGCAATTGGCAGTGTGACTTACCTAAAATGCTCCTGAAGTAGACACATACATTTTCCCTTGCCCAAATAAATTCATATACTCTTTTAATTTGAGTTCTCATGCTGACAGTTATAAGATTTTTTCTTTATTCTGATTTTAAACTTTTCTAAGACGTTTCCCATTAAAAATAAGTTAATTAAAATAAAAATTTTCAGTGTATAACAATAGGAACAATAAGGAAAAACAACAAGCAATAAATTCAGCCAGGAAAATCTTGCAAGAGCAATGGAAAGCAAGAAGAATTTGAAAAGTTAAAAATCAGAGCAACTTACCGTATTATGCAAAAGCTTCAGAAAAGTAGAATGTCTTTGCTTAGCATCAGACAGACAACAACAAATTGCCAGGCCTTGTTTACAATGGTGGACCACTGCAGAAGATGTGAGAGAGTTGGGGGGGGCTACCACTGAAAAGGCTACTTATTTGGAAGGACACTCAGAGCAGGTTGTCCGGGGATGGCCCAGAGGTGGCCTTCAGATACTCATTGTACATGCATTCTTCACATGTATGTGCATAAGGCATTGAAGTTAAGCAGGTTTTTCCAGGGGAATGGTAAACACACCAAGATAGGCAACCGTGACAGTGCAATCAAACCTCCTTCCATTTTTGTTATCCATTTTTGTTATATTCAGTAACACCACCATGACTGCCATCTTGATTTCTTTTTACAGTATCCTGCAGCACCCCGATATGCAGACTGTACAGAATGGGATTATTATGAACAACGCACGGAAGAGTGACATTCAATTCGCGTTAGTATTACAAGAGTTCTCATGCTGTTCTGTTCTGAGTCATTTGTACAACTAAAGAGAAAACATGCCAGACAGTCTGTTTCTTCACAACCATTTTGTGTACAACTTTCCTTAATGTACATATGTGATCAGTCAATCCAGTTGAAATCCACAGTATATATCTTTTACGTACCTAATCTGTACAAATTATTTTAAGAAATGTTTATATTGGATAATAAACAGATAAGCAAGCTCAACTTTTCACATGGTTTAACAGGAAGAGGAAACGGTTGAAACCGTTCCCATATTACAAATTACAAGCATCTTTTTGTATTATAATAAACCTGTGTGTAGCAAAACGTGACTTAAGAAATAAGATTTACTATCATTGATTTGTGATCCATGATATTAAATATATATTTTATGTCAGTAAAGGCTAGCTTGAAATTTCTAATATGGGAGATACAGAGAATGAAATTTATAAACCATTTAAGCCTACATTTTGCTGATATTTAAAATATTGTAATGTTTTCCCACTTTTCCATGCTGTTGATTAATGATGTACATTCAAGACATATGATTTGGCATGTTAGATCATGTTTATTTAATGTATAAATAATACCTATGTTCTCATCAGCCCAGCAATATCAATAAAAAATCATATACTGTATGTATCTGTATCTGCATGTGTATCTCTGTGTGCATTTTTATTAAAGGGCCCTCTTTTAGTAAAACAATGAGGGCAACAAATAAGTAGGGTAATAAAATACCAATATTAAATGTTTAAAATGTTAGCACAGAGGTCAAAATGGAATATATTTCATTCATAGTTTTATAAAGCTTCCCATTGATATTACATGGTTAGAGCAGAGTGTGTAAAAATAATCTAGCAACTAACGCCAAGTTGGCATTTCATAAATAGGAGCAACAACTATTGTATGAAGCTGCCTTACCATAAGCTTTTTTCTACACTCTCTGGCAACAACTCCGCATATTTTAAAAGGAATTGTTTCAATTCCTTTTAGAAAGCTAGAAACTGGCACCATTTTTTGCACCATGAAGAAATGTACCACAATATTGAATTATTGCTGTGGCCAAGTTAAAGGCCTTCTTTCCCATGAAAAGAGGTCACTAACTTCAGAAGTTTGGTGGGCAGGAATCAGGAGATGAATTCAGAAACTGAGCTCGCAATCTCTTTGTCTATTAGGACTTTTTGTAAGGACTATAGATCCTTTGTGCAGAGATATTTTTGCTGAGAGAACAATATTCACTGATGTACGCACGTGGATTTTGTAGTTATTCTACTGTAACAGAGGTAAATTGGATAGATTATATACAGAAAAATGATAACCAAACTCTCTTCATTATATTAAAGCAAAAACAGTGAAAGCCTGCAGTTGTTTGCATCAGCTTGTTGCTCAGTCAGCCAGATGTTTAGACTGGATTTGGCATTTTTGGCCACCTATTGAGTCCCTCCCAAGGACCTGGGATAGGCAGAGGCTGTTCTTTGATGTTGTTAAAGGTATTGTCGCAGGATGTAAGCTGTTTCGAGTAATGCTGCCTTTTGCAATTGACGTATGGTGACTTGGTCGATGCTGATGGTACTCAAGTGGTGCTCCAGTGGTTTTGGGATTGCACCCCTGGCTCCTATTACTATCCGGACCACCTTTGCTTTCTTTTCCCACAGTTGTTTTATTTCTATTTGCAGGTCTTTGTATTTTGTGATTTTCTCCAGTTCTTTCTCTTCTATTCTGCTGTCTCCAGATACTGTCACACCCACTATCCAGACTTTTTTGTCTTTCTTATTGACAGTTGATAAGTCTGGAGTCTTATGTGTCAGGAATCTGTCCGTTCGAATTCTGAAGTCCCAGAACAATCTAGCTTCTTCATTTTCTATTACTTTGTCTGTTTTATGATCCCACCCATTCTTGCTCGTAGGCAAATGGTATTTCTTGCAGATCTTCCAGTGCACCATTGTTGCTACTTTATCATGCCATTGTTAATAGTCAGGCTGTGAGATCTGGTAACTAGGTGGTCCACTGTTTCTTCAGATGCTTTGCAGGAGCAGCGTTTGCTGTCTATTGTTGTCTTCTCAATTCTAGCAGAACTATTAAAGTTATTATTATTAGCCAACTGTAATCAAGACAATCTAGATGTCCTGCTCCATGATTGTGTACGCCTCTGTGATGAAGAATAATTGTAATAGCTAAACATGTACTTCTTAATGAAAATTTTAAAAAAGTGGAACATAGGACTTCAGTAGGGAGTATTTCTGATCTTTGCATCGTATAGCCTTTCCTCTTTTCACTGTTGTTGTTTTGGTAATAGTTGTTTGTTTTCACTTTTCCATTCTCTAACACTCAACCAATATTTTAAGTTTCCCTATGCATTTATTTGTTTTGGTTTTCCCTTTTCTTTCTTTCTTTTTTAAACTTTGTTTTAAATTTTTGCATTATGGACTGCTGACCTGTACATAGATAATAACATTTGATCAGTCTGAGGATTCAGTTTGATTTTTTTATATATAATAATTTATATACTGTAATTTAGTAATGTAATATAATAATGAAAGTGGTATAGTCAGCTTATAGAGCAATGAGACAAAATATTTAGAGATGCTTCCATTTGAACAGCATGAATAAGGATCATTCACTTAGAGGAAATCCTCTGAAATCAATGGGGCAAGTTACCCATGGCTAACCTGTTAAATAGTGTCTTAGTGTGTGCATAATTATGGAAAAATGTTCTGGTGTTATTTACAGTATTTATAAAGCACTATTATGTACATAGTAGGCTATCATCTTTACAAACAAAACAAAACAAAAACAGCTAGCTGGTCATACATAGCAAACAAACTTAATTTTTTGCTCATCAAGAACAGGAAGAAAAACAGAACTGAAGTTTTGACCATCCAGATACTATTGAATTATTACTCCAGGTAAAGATGACCACTGAAGACTGAAGACAGATGCTGGCACATATTGTAGGGCTATATGTTCTATGTAAAATTGTTTGGATTCAAGGACAAAAAAGTAATTTTTAGCACATGGGGGCATTCATGTAGCTCTCTCTATAGCTCCTTAAACCAGATATATCAATTTCCAGAATTAAAAAGCAGCTCAAGAGGGCAGATGTGAGATTCAGGAAAAGACATAGCTACTTTAAGAAGCTGGGGACAGCTGCTAGATAAGTGCCCTTAAGTACTTTACTGATTTCAAATCCAAAACACTTTGCTACCACTATGTATATAACTTCAGCAATATCTGGAAAGTCATTAATTTTTCTCTCCTGGATTCTAGTGAGCAAAAATATACTTTTTTTTCCTTTGAATCAGTATTAACTAAAAGAAGGTTATCAACAATCCTCCCAATAATTATAACAATATTTCTTAGCAGAATTTAATTTACTTTCAAAAACTGGTAAGACGATCCTATGCGGGTTCAAAAAGGGTGTTTGAATGGAAGATGATTTTTATTTTTAAAAAGTTTCTTTCTGCTCAAGAAAGGCTATCCTCTTTCAAAAGTATTTTTGGGGACATAATTTTTTTTTCCTGAATCCATAATTTCAGAGTATGGAGTAACGTAGTAGTTTTTTCATGTTTACATATTTTTAAAGAAATGTAAAATAAACATTGACCACAATGCTATGCATAACAAATATTCAGTAACTGACAAGCCTCAATGTCTTCCAAAAGCATAGACATGTGTGTGTTTTTTTAAACAAACAGTTCTTCTTTTTCATCCTTGTAAAATCATTTCATACCACTGAGGAATAAGGAGCTTTTGGTAATTTAAGCAATACTGATAGGCATCTGTGGTCAGTATAATGGTCACAGCTAAGAGTATAACCAAAAAGAAAATATGCAAGAGAGGCTAACCAATAACATAAGAGAAACTGCATACTGAACTTCCTGGATAATAAACCAAGCAGCTGAGATCTGGAACTCCATGCTGTTTTTCTTTCATTTATTTAAAAAATCTCACTAACAGAAGTGACTTTGATTTCACTGATGGGCTTCAGTGTTGGAAAGGGAATTTCATGATGATTATTATTTCTGATCCTACGTCAACAAATTCATTCCAAATGGACTTTAAATATATAGCTGAATTTTTGCCAATGACAACAGAGATGGAAACATGTTCCAGTTCTTTTGTAAGATGGAGGCAAAATGTAAAGAGAGCATGTTTCTAAATCTCACATGGTTTTGTTCTTTGGAAAAGTGACAGCAATTGTCAAATTTATAGATGAAGATTTTGCGTCAAAGAAAAGAAAAGGCTTTAGCAGTTTTTAAAAGAAAATAATTTTTAGAAGCAAAATGAATCATTGATTTCATGCAGTTTAATTTTCAGTTCATTATAATGATGATGATGTTTAGTTTAGCTGGATGTGTGAACAAAAAAAGAAACAATTAACGTAACTGAGAATCCCAAGTGATAATATGCAGGACTTCCTTTTCGACTAAACTATGAAGAAGTCACACAAAATGTGGTGAAAATGTGAATAATCAAAATAGACCAACTGAAAGACAGCTGCAAGAGACACTGCAGCTTCAGAATATAATTTTATCTTTCAGAAAGTGTTGTGATATCATTTTATATTTCAACAGATTGTATTTGCCTTTTTTAAAAATGCTGATAGTTTGGATCTGTTTGCAGTAATGCTTTGATATAACTTTTAAACTTTTTTATTGCCCTATCTCTTTGAAATTTCAGTTTCAAAAATCTGTATACTAAACTTCAACTTGTTTTTATTTTTCCTCTTTTTAAAAAAGAAATCATTTTTAACAATAATTATTTAAGAACAAAATAAAATTGTAAAATATACAAATGTTTGTTATGAGAAACATTGACTAAATGTTAAGTTGCAAGCCATGGTTTCTTTACAAAGAAAGAATTTCATAAATGTATTTATAGATATTAATAAGGCTAATGATTTTTAATCTTGCAAGTGAATTTATCTATATAGAAAGATCAGTGTATCCTTTTGCCTTTAAAACAGCCTTAAAGTGTATAGAAGTCTAATTAGCTGAAGACTCTGTATTCCCTAGGAGAATTGTCCAAAATATATTGGGATTTGCTTATAATGATGTTAGATGATATTGTGGTTGCTATATCTGCATATGCAGAGAATTTAATATTGATTTACTATACCTGCTTGCCAATCTTTGAGCACATAGATGGCCATTACAGCTGCTAGTGGTATCTATTTTGTCTTTTCATAATTGTCATTTCTGGCTCTACTTAAGATTAAAATATGAAAATTGTGTCACATGCCCCCAAACAACTCATTAGCCAAGTTATTGGCAATTTCGTGGCATAGCTATCATATTTATTCTCATTCATTCCCATTTGATTTATGAAACCTGCATTCTGTATTAGAAAGTGTTTTTTTTTACTTAAATCATCATACTGTATTAAATAAACTCCCTTTACAGCAAGCCCTTCAACATGAATAATTATTTTCCATCCAGTTTGCATGTGTCCATGCCCAAAGCTCATAGAATATTATTCCAAAGGAAGAGTTTGCCATCTTCAAGATGCTTTCTTTACAGAAGTCAGTATTTCTCAGTGTTTCAGTGCACAATGAAACACAAGTAGATCTGTTTTGAATTAAGTGACTTCAAAGAGGTTTACTTCCAGGTAAGTATGTATGGGACTGATAGTATGGCAAGTATACATAGCAGGTACTTTTCTGATATTCACCTGAGGGATGGAATTATGTTCTGGCAATTTGGATGTGTTCAGCAATAACTAAAGTGATAGGTCTCTGAAAGAAGTGGAACTACTTGATCTGAAATCATCTGGACATGATGCTCGTACTTTCCAGCATATGCTGGAAAAAGTTAATGCATATGTTTTTCCACTGTTTTGATATTATCGATTCATTTATTGCTATCAAAAAGGCTGTGAGGAGGCAAGGGGGAGGGAGGAAGTTTCTGTCAGGGTTGGTATTCCATTTTCCTTTGACAAGGTTATTCATGAACAAATTACAGCTGAGAAAACAAACAGTAAATATTGCATGAGAAAATTATCCATAACACTATCCTCCTTATCTATTGATTTTTGCACCAGGCACTTCTTTCTCTCCTCATAATTGCAATGAAATTCATTTTTGAAAGGGACAATTTTATACTGGAGTGACAGTAAAATTTGAAGATAGCATTGTGTTCTTCAGCTGCTTATAAACTCTATTTGAGTAAGTTAGAAATTCTTTACCATCTAGTAATATTTTTTTATGAATGATTTCCTTCTAGTCACATGGACCCAAAGAACATGTTTTCTTTATTAAAGTTGCAGTTGGTATTTATTGTTTGTTGTTGTTTTGCCATTTAGTTAAAAAAGGCTTCTCTCTCATCCACTCCTGCTCTCTTTGTATACAACAGGATTTTTGACAGGGTTGACTTCAGACAGCTTTCCAGCTGGGGCCGGGGGCCTGGGTGAACCTTCAAAATTTTCCCATTTGAGCCTCATCAAAGTGAAGGAAATTCAAGGATCACTAACGTCTCAGATGGTAGCACTTGCCCTAACAACCAAAGTTCAGGAATTCTTTGGAGCAGGCTGAGGTCATTTTTTCTCCTAATGCTTTTCTCTATTAATCAGAGCTCATAGCTCAGATTGGTCTTCAACTTCCTTCCAATGCTTGCTAAGCCTGTCATTTCTATCTATTATTTACTTTAATGGACTTTGGCTGATCCCTTATGAAGCTTTGGATCAGAGAATAATACGGCTGGAGAGGAACGGGCACAGGCCTGGGTGTGGGTTTGCCTGCAGATTAACCATGGCAGATGGGCTTTACCGCAGCTTCCTCTGTGATGAGTGTTGATTGAGAGGGTATAATGAGAGAGGTGGTGTCAACACAATGGCTGCAACACTGCATTGCACCTTGAATCTAAACTAGTTCTTTTTTTTCCTAACTCTTAGAATTGTGAAATTTCAGGAAGAACAAGAGCAAAAACAACTGTAAATAATCATGAATGTTAATCCAATGCTAATTGGTCCCCTCTTTCATTATAGATACATTTTGCTCAGTTTTTTAAAGAAATTAATTATGTGGACAGTTATACATAATTGGACTTTTATAGTAGCTTGAATGTTAGTGCAACCAAGTAGCAAACTTAATTATTATTATCTCATTAATTTGCAGAACAAATGTTTCCAATAAAAGCATAATCTTGATGCAGTCTGCGTGTTTTTGATACGTAGGGGATTCATTCTTAAGTGGGGGAGATCAATTATCTATTATGTAGAGAATATAAAAAAAATGACAAAACAATTACAACATATCCCATTAATTTCATTTTATAAAAACAAGAAGCCAAGTGCACTTGTTTGCTAATAATATCACTAAATATGTTGGTTTGCTAATTTTAAAAATGCCTTTTTACACCATCTTCAATTTAAAGTTTTCACTTAATTCCTCCTTTTCATTGATGGATTAAAATCAAAACTATTGATTCTTTTATTCCTTTGGGCATTCCCCATCTGTCTTACCTCTTTCATCACAGCACCCCTTGGTCTGAGAGAGAAAAGTGTTAGACAGATGAATGGGAGAAAATCAAGAGAAGATTCTAGGTCAAGTTTGTGTACAAGAGTTGAAATTTTTAGTGACAGTCTCTTCTCTCTGCCAAGCTGAAGTTTCCACACAGAGTTGCACAAGCTAGCCCAATTATCCTCCTCTTTTGAAAACCATTATCAAGTTTTTCAAAACTTCTTTCATTTCACTGTTGTCATTCAATGAAAAGGAAACTAACCACCATGTCAAGACAACTCAGCTGCCTAGCAACCAAGGGCCACATTTTAATTCTGACTTTCTTCTGGTCTTGACTAATGGAAAGTGACTATGTTAAGCCAGTCAGAAAGGTTGTTTGTCACATGTGAAATGCAAACAAAACAACATTGCTTTCAAAAGTATTGGCTGTGATGAATGTAAAAATTTATAGTAACTTTATTAATTTCTCTTGTGTATTAGTGGGATAGATGTCATAGACTTTCGTGCTTTATTAAATACATTATAAGATCCAACAAACATGATACTTTTTCTCCCTGAAAACAAAACAAAACCCCCTAAAGAGTAGGAAAGGTTGTAGGGACCTAGAAATTGTAAGGATTTATGAAATGTGCCATTATTTTTCATAAATAATTTAATAATAAACATAAAATACCAGTCATAAATGTGATCACACAATAAACAGTTAGATCATAACAGACAAAACAGATTAACAAACAGCAAAAGAGAAAAATAAAAAGTATTTTAAGTTGTTATTAAGTGAGTCGTGAATTTAGCAAACCTTCCCATACTTGGTTGATTGTACACTTCTGAGATTAAAGAATGAAATGGATTGGGAAGGATGCTGAGAGGATAAAAAAGAAATATGCTGCTCTCTCAAGAGCTGTAATTAGGAAGCACCATTGACAGAAATCAAGAGCACTTCGCCTGTTTCCGACCACTGTAACTACTACGACTGGTACTGTGATTACTATTGAATGCAGTAGTATATATTCCAGAATATATTTCTGATTCCAGAAATATCATTCTAACATAGATTTTGCTTTCCAAAATCTGATTGAGACATTTTAAATAATCTAGGTAAAGCTATAGTAAAGTCATCTGGTTTTCTTTTTTAAATAAATGACACATAGGTTGTTTTTAACAATATTAGATATAGGGAAATAATCTCCATTCAAATCTAGAGAGTAAAGAAAAACTCTCTCTGTGTATATGTAGTAATATATGAACTTTCATTTTTCAGACATAGAGCGGATAAAGTTGTAATTTCAGCTCATGTACAGGACATTAGGTTGAGAATAGTTTAATATATCTTTACTTTATCACAAATGTCAATTTTATTTTTTATTTTTGGAATTGTTCTCCACTATCACATCACCTTTGGTCACTCTTTTACAGAGTTGTGGATATGGTGTTTACATATCAATTACTTGTTAATTATATGAATGAAATAATTCTTATATAATGAATTATATAAGAAAAATACATATCTAAACCAAAAGAGAGCAACCCTTAATGTCTGTCTTCACACGAACCTAACAGCCAACGCAGCAAGCATCAGTAGGATTCTCTGAGAAAGACTGTTCAGGTTCTCTGACAAAAAAAACTTGTCTGTAGGATGGCCATTTCTGGCCACTACAGCTTTAAAAAATGCAACACATTGTGTAAACACAATAAAGAAGTTCACAGGATATTTCAATAAAATGTACACATACTTAATGACAATTTAACTCAATAGAGATGAACATTCAAAGAAAAGTAACATGCATCACATCTTGGTGGGAAATCTCTGTCCAAGTGTCCAGTGTGGATGCTCAGGTTGATGAGCAATTTCAAGATCTCTTGTGCTTTCCTTATGGTTCTTTCATAAAAACTGAATTTAAATTCCAAACAATAAATGCCTTATTACAGAATATTATCTCTGTTAACCCCCGAGTGAGGCACCACCTTGCTGTGGTTGGGGGGCTTGTGTGCTCTGAAAAAGATGAGAGCTCT